>JAEPRC010000260.1:0-53273 GCA_016758945.1 Mucor plumbeus
CTCGCTTCCAATAAATATACCATTAAATACAAAATTAAATTTTATGTTGAGGTTACTTAATAAAGTTAGCCAGGTTATTATACATGTTTGTTGTCAATTTTGCATTTTAAAAATTTAGGATCGCTTTTATCCAATTTTTTCATCATCAGAGGACTTTGGATTTCAACTGCCGCCACACCTGAGATGTATGAGAGTTCAAAGAAAATTCGTCGAAATTTTTATTTTTTCCAGTTCAGTGGTACGTAGGGGATGTTTAAATAAGAAATAGTAGTTACGAATGAAATAACTCATTGTAAAGTGAAGCAAGGTAATAAAATAGTTTTTCAATTCGAATACTTTAATTGAATCTACAAAAGTTTCTAAGATCTTGTACATTTATGACGAATAAGGAAATACATTTGTTTAAATCAAAGAGAAAAAATCCTTCAAACATCTCTTTATTTTTTGTATTTTATATCATTTTAATCATACAATACGTTGCATAACAAAAGTAAATTTCATTAAATTCGATAAACGTTTTTTGCCGCGTGGTGTGGTAAAATTAGAAATATTCTATGCATTGTTTTTCTTTCCAATGGGAGTTTTTTTTTATCATAAATAGTAACAGCTAGTTAAAATCACAATGCTGATGATGTCTTAATGTCTACTTTATTGGCTCTTCTTGTCTAGCGATTTTTTTCTCATATTAAAATCACTTAATTTCCTGAATGTGGCATAATTAAGACAATTTAGTAATTTTTTTTTGTAATAAATGTCGGTTTTTTGCGTATTATTTATGCTAAATATCAACTCAATTCCATATTGAATCTGACATCCAAATGGAATTGGAATAGTATAAATACTTTTAGAAACCAGGACCTGATGGCTCCTGGCTTTGTTTTTAACTTAATAATAAAGACCCTACGTTCTCCGTAATATAATCACTTGTAGTCTTCTTTATTTTATTGTATTGAAAATAATCGTTATTTACTTATAACTCTCAGTAAAGTTACAAATAAATGCTCGTTTTAAAGAATATCAATGTGTTTGTGTTCACATCAAATTTGAAGCTTCAAAAATTCGGAAACTTAGAATATGCATATTTTTGAAAAAAACTATTTTTTTAACTTCTCATTGATAGGATTTTTAGTAAATATCTGGAGGAGTTCTTTTATATGGGGGCTATCATAATTTTGTGAGCTTATTGATGGTCTCATGGGGGCATATTTATGTGTTTTGAGAGTATTCAGGAGGCCATAGTTAAGAAGCTGTATATACTATGAGGGAAATAACCCTTCCACTGTTTTAAGAAATTGCACTTTTATTATATTTTCTATATCGCTATATACCTTACGCAATTTTCTAAAACTTTATAAGATAGCACCATTTTAAGGGCTTTTAAATGGTATAACATGTTAGCTAATAGCATGAAAATTGAACGAATGGGGCATAGCAAAGAGAGATATGTTAATTTTTTGTATGTGAGATATTAGGAAATAAAAATATGTGGTGTCTTAACTTTCGATTAAAGTATTCGATGATTCTAAATTTTTATATTAAGAATGCCGTAGGCAGTATTTATCCGAGAAATGTTCAAGAAATATAAAAGACTAAGCATTTTTGCTCATTTTCCGCTTTATCATATTATTATCTTTTCTTCATCCTTTTTTCCAATATGGTTGGTCTTATTCCCACTGAAGTCCAAAACTCTATTAAGTTGTTACTTATTGAAGGTCACTTTTACTCGGCATTTCAGAAAATGTATCCAAATGTAGAATTAAGTACAATCTTCCGGTACAAGAGGAAGTTTTTAGGTGACTCCACATCATCCAAAGGTGGAAAACAAAGCAAAATAAGTACACAGACTCGGAACTACATAGCCAGAAATTTCCAAAACAGTAATCTTAATGGCCTCAAAGGTGTACAGAGCTATCTGTTGACTCTTGGAATTGAGATGTCTCTGAGAGGCATTAGACATATACTTAAGTCCAAAGGCTTTAAAGCTAGAAGAAAAGTCAAGACTAATTTCGTCAATGCTACCAACAAGAGAAAGTGTTTTGCCTGGGCTAAAAAGTACCAGCATTATACTGTAAATGACTAGCGTCAATGAGGTTTCTCTGACGAGACTAAAATCAATATGTGGGGCTCAGATGGAAAATCCTACTACTGGACGGATGGTGCCACTGAGCTGCTGCCTCACCAGATTGAGTCCCATGTTCAAGGAGATGGTGGCAGCGTCCTGTTTTGGGGCCTCATAACTGCGGAAGGGCCTGGATATGGGTCTACCATAACTGAAGAAAATGCCAACCCAAAGGTTTATATCGATATTTTGCAGACACCTTTATTAGATACCTTGGAGTACTACTGTATGGGCTGGATAGGAAGAGCTTCCGGTTTCAGCAGGACAATGCTATGCCACATACTTCCGTTCCTACTAAGCAATGGTTTCAACGTCAGGGACTCTCCCTGAAGTCCATTCTCGACTGACCACATCAAAGTCCGGACTTGAACCCCATAGAACACGTCTGGAATTAACTAAAGCATTGTCTGAATGCGTATCTAGCTAGAGCCACCACCATTGCAGAACTAGAGGCTAGGATCCATCAGGAATGGTATAAATTTTACTAAGAAGGACTGCCTCAAGTATATAGACAGCATGCCAAACAGAATTAAAGCTGTCATCAGGAGTAAGGGTGGTCCAACTAGATATTGAGCTTTTTCTTAAATTTAATAAATACCAAGTTTTTAATTTTAAGCGCTGCAAAGTGAAACTTAAAATCTGGCGATAGTTTTAAGCAATATGTAATTTAAGAGCTACAATTTTGGGTTAAAATCTGATACTAAAAACATGTAGAAATATTAAATATTGACAGAAATATGACTTCATATACCAAATTTTTTAAAACATTGGAAGGCGTATTTCCCTCACTGTATATCTAACAGAGTATTCTTCTACCCAAAAACCGAGATTTTTGGAAAATGGCAACTAAAAAAACCATTTTTAGGGCCTGCAGCCTTGAAAATCGTTCTAATAAATGAAGCGGCAACCATTGACAACTATTGACAGTCATTGACAACCATTATTTAGACCTAAATTGGCAAAAGTAAAGTATGTTGTAAAATCAAGATATGAGAAGAAAATATTTACAAGTTTGTTCTTCTGCCCAAAAACAAGGTTTTTGTAAAAAGGTAGCTAAAAAAGGGCGTGAAAATGACCTACCTCGTAATCTTTTTAGCCGATATATTCGCAATTATTAACAACCATTATACAAAATTTGTATTACTAGATACAAATCATAATGTCTAATCCGAATATATAAATCCCATGTCTACTAACGTATTTAATTCTCAAAATTATAATGCTTGTCTAAAAACAGCGTGAAGACCGACATGGGAATAACCTACTACCTGGTAATCGTTATAGTCAATAAAACCGCAATTATTGGCAACTCTTTTATAACCTTTTCATCACTAGATTTGTCTCATCATAATAAACAAGAATATGTAAATCTAATACCAACCAGCTTATTTTTCTTATCAAAATTATAATTTTTGTTGAAGAATGGTGTCAAAAAAGATATTTCAGATTATCTACTCGGTTATCATTTTAGTTAATAAAACCACAACTATTGGCAACCTTCATACAAACTTTATATCATTGGATTTACCTCATGATGACAACCAAAAACATAAAAATCCAACATTTATCAGCTAATCTTTCCTCCCAAATTCTTGACGTTTGCCAAAAAAAAAAAAAGCGATGAAACCGTAAGAAACTCCTATTTTGTAGTTGTTTTAGTGAATAATATCATAACTTTCAGAAACCCTTATACAAAACACGCGTTTCCAAATGTATTGTATGCGACTAAATCGAGATGTGTAAATCAGATAAATGTTAGCTTTTTTTAACGAACCATGATTTATGAATATATTTGAAAAAACCATAGCAACTGAGACCGAGCTGGGGGTCATAACAGAAATATTACTAATGTCTATAAAAAATTCAATCAGTAAAATCTCTATCAATAGCTTTTGGTGATAAATTTAATTAGTACTAGATACTTACAGTGTGGAACAGCTTACAAACACTAACTAGATTTCTACCGACTTGATTTTCAATCTTACCTTTGGCATTTTAGCCATAACTACCATTGAAATTACGTTAGTAAAACCTTCAAGATAACGTACCAAAATGAATTGTTATACCATAGAAATGTAATTACCTCCGAGTAAATTTGATACCAAAATGTTGCTCCTAATCTGTCCAATTCAGATATTGTTGTGGCTAAAAATTATATACAAAACGTATTGATTAGCTTTTCAATAGTTTCTGGGATGAAACTGAATTGTTTTTGAATTTCTACCAAAAAAAAGATGTTGTAAAAATTAGTGATACAAATCAATAGATTTATAGTAAATTTTAGAGAAAATGAAAGCTCATTAAGAGAAGAATTTGAATCTGTCAACATTTATTTAATTACTTTAACTTTGGTTGTGTTATTGAGTTTTATGTTCATTTCATGTTAATTTTTCAAATTTTTCAAGTTTTTTCTAATAGTAAAAAAAAATTGCCAAACTATTACAAATTTAGTACTAAAAGATAGCTATTTAGACGTAGAATTTAGATATAATCACTAGAAATCAGTTCACATATTTCACAGCTCTCTATGAGTGATTTTACTGAATTCATCAAAAACTTTAGTTTTAAAATTCTCCACGATTATCTAGTCGTTTAATAAAACAAAGTATCCGTTACAATTTTTATCAAAAGGGCAATTTAGTATAAAAATTGGACGGGTTGCTTTTCATTTCATATTGTTTTATTAGTTGCTTTTTGCTTTACTTTATTTCACTTTCTATGCTTTTCATGTATTTTCGTATATTTTTGCTATTTTTGCTATTTTTCTTCGTACACATATTTTTGGACTTCCATCTCATTGGAAGTTAGAGTTGCTGCCGTCATCCAAAAATGTAAAAAAAAAAAATTTGATTGGTTCTAAGAGTTAGAACGTCATCTAATTTTCAAAAAACTAAAAAAATCCTTTTTTTTTCCTTTTTTTTTTCCTTTTTCCTTTTTTTTTAAAGCAATTAAGGTAAGAAAAATAATAATAATAAATAATACATTACAATCAATTAACTAATTGTTCTCTGTTCTTACATCTTTTCTTTTCTTTTCTCTTCTATCTTTTAACTGATCAAGGTAAGCAAAAAAAAAAAAAAAAAAAAACTACTCATAAATTCTTTACTAATTGTTCTTCTTTCTATTTTGTATGTTTCATGTCAAGTGAAAGTGCCTATCACTGACACTTGATATCACGGATCTGACCAGAGCACAGGAGATCAGATAGGCTGTCCCTGCTACTCAATTACTTGCGAGCCTTACCTAGCAGTTATTGAGGCTCATCATTGCCCACCAAAGGAGGGGGTAGGCCCATAATACTTTGGTTTCATGGAATTTGAAACATGGTTTCTCGTTCTTAGGGAAATCATATTTCAAACTCCGCTTTTTTTGAAAAAACAGGGTTTCCCCCTGTTTTTTTGTTTTTTTGTTTTTGGTGTGTTTGTAGCCGTTTTAGCCAATAAAAATCGTTTATTTTTTCAACTCAATCTGCTCTGAAGACCCTTATTTAACTGCTTAAATTATAAGAATTATTCATAAAATAAAATGTTTGGATACAATTTTGTATTTCAAATAACGACTTACAAGCTTTATGGCTTTCCGTTGTACAGGGCATTACCAAGGAAGTTTGTATATTGTTTCAGTTAAAGTTCGGATAACTTTATAGCTTTTATACTGTTATAAAAATCTCCCAAAATTACTATTAAACTAATAAAAAATTAAGTAACGCATTCAAATACGAAGAAAACTATGTTTGATTAACAGATTCAGGTTTTATTTCTAAATGATTAATATAAGTTTATATAAATTTTTTCATTCAAATCATTAATTATATTCATTTTGGAAATAAGCACTACTGTATTGTATACGAGAAATTAAAAACGATGCAATATTACAATACGTTAAAACCAAAATTTTACAAAGAAAAACATTATACAATATATTAGGCCTATAGACATGGAACAGAAACATTTAAAATTTAAGCTCCACAAGGTATGTGAGACCTTGATATAGATATTGACATAGCAGGATTTTATGGTGGTAATTACGCTGTCGGGTATATGCGTATAGAGTAAATGTTTGTAGAAATTTTGATACTTTGTTTAGTCGTGACAGTAATGTTTTTGAAGAGGGTCTTGAACGACCACATTACGCTGTAGGAGAATACAATGATGAAAAGGATTTCCAGTGTGTATCATGTATTGAAGAAATTAAACCAGTTGCTAAATCTACTCAATTACACCAATTGGATTTATAGCATATCAAGTTGTTATTTTCTCAAAGCAACAAATTGTGAAGAAAAATTTAATCAAAAATTTATTGTTTCTGTGTGCAGGCAGTTTTATTAAATTTTACTGTATGTCATTATTGTCGAACGATGTATTTAACTTTGTCTCAATTGTTGAGAATTATCTTCCAAAAGAGCAGTATAATGCAAGCATGCTAATTCCAAGTTTAAACTTTTTGGGAATGGTCATTAAAATTTAATTCTGCACCAGTATTTGGTTTTATAAAAAATTTTAAAGAATAACTAAAACACTGCACGCAAAACAGGTAAAAAAATTGCTCGTTTATATTTTGCCATTCCTACAGCAATCCAGGGAGGCTAAATAATTTTGATTCTATGGACCAACAATAGAAGTGACCTACCACTTTTATGGAATATCATTTGAATTTATATTCGGCCAGAGCTGGCAAGCTTACTGACCATATATACTGTGAGGGGAAAAACGATACCAATGTTTTGCAAAATTGTGTGTTTTCACCTGCCATGCTGTTTGTGTTAGGAATATAGATTAGTAACTTATATCAGTTAGTAGAGTAAGTAAAGAGCTTTTAAACAATGTAGTGAATGCCATTAGATAGTAGGTATAACTACTAAGTACAGAGGTTTAAAGATGAAATATAAGATTTTATAAAATATATAAAACAGCTTCAAAACGAGTAGGTCCTCCACCAGATCTGATTATCGCCTTAATACGAGCTAGATGCTGTCTATATATTTTAGACAGTATTTCTTTGAAAACTTGTACCATTCACTGGTAATGCGGGCCTCCAGCTCTTCTTTAGTAGTGGCCCTGGTTGGGTGTGTGTTGAGCCTACGCTTTAACTGGTACCAGACGTGCTCAATAGGGTTCAAATCTGGGCTCGCAGATGGTCAATCCCTTATTATTTTAGATATAATACTGTTAGCCCCAAACCAGTCTTGTGTAATTCCAGAAGTGTGCGGCATGACATTGTCTTGCTGGAAACGGATGACATTACGATTCATGTCGTAGTACTCTAAGGTGTCCAAGAGAGAATCCTGCAAGATATCAACATAAACAATTAAAACTAACGAGCCGTCCATGACTGTAGTATTGTAGTCGGGACCATTCGCTGTTATACAATCCCAAAAAAGAACGCTTCCACCATTTCCCTCCACGTGAGGTTACATCTGATATGTCTATAACTTCAACCAAACTAAATAGAATTTGTAAAGTGAATATATTATTGTTTAGATTAATTAGAAAAAAAATCAATTAAAGACTATAGAGTGTCATTGTTTAGCTTCTACATAAAAAATATATGTTTATAAACCATTTTTTATTATATGTTCCGTAAAAGAACAAATTCAATAACAACTGAATGAAAAATTACTGCTGTTTTATTTAATCAATATTCCAAAATTTGTTACAAAAAGTTGCGAAAAACTAGCAAAAACGGAAAAGAGAAGAAAAAAAAGTGCCCAGAAATTTTTTTACCCTAATATTATGTTATAAAGCGCTATAGTAAAAGTAAGTTTTATTATTAAAAAGTGTGAATGTGGCCTAATTTTTATAGAAATATAAAAGCTCAAAGTTTTTAACTTTTAGCAATGATATACTGTATGTGTAAAAATCTGAAATATTAGCGTTAACAAGATTATACCAACTGTTAGAGATAGGATATATTTGAATACGCGTCTTTTGATAAAAGTTGAACTTCTCAGGTACATCAGTATATAATTTTTTCTTAATATTGTTTAATATATAAAAAAAGCCGAGCATGATTAACAAGTGAGACAATTTTTTCAGGAGTAGGTAGCATGATGTATTATTGTGCGCTTTTAAAGCAGCTAAGAGTTCGATTTCAACTGATTAATGAGATGGCTCTTACCAAGCCTCGTTGGTTAAAATGAAATACAAATATTAAAGTCCTAGAC
This sequence comes from Mucor plumbeus, assembly GCA_016758945.1. NCBI lineage: Eukaryota > Fungi > Mucoromycota > Mucoromycetes > Mucorales > Mucoraceae > Mucor > Mucor plumbeus. Next base: position 8,283 of record JAEPRC010000260.1, read on the forward strand.
ATTTTATTTGTTTAAAATGTTATTTTTCAAATTGATTATTCTTTATTTTGCTCGTGAATACACTTCTAAAAAAAGTATGGGTATGTTTTGCTTAATTGGTACAATATGCACAATACTTTGAACTACTTCATATAGCTCTCAAAGGGATGCTAAAAATTAGTGTTATTATAGTATGTAACTCTAATGCTTCAAGTAATTGAGCTTTTGGATTAACATTCATGCATTTCAAAAGGAATAACAAATGTAAATATAATGAAAAAAAAAACGCAAAAATATAAGAAATGATCAGTCCTTGACTGGACTCTTTTATTGTAGTGAGATTGGTTCCTGACTTTCTTCATGTACTCTACATAAATTGGCATATTATTCCTCATCTCCAGCTTTTTTATTGTCTTCCTCTTCTTCTTCAAGAGTAGGATGATCGCCATGCTTCCATTTATTGATGGCTGCCACGGCTGTAACAAGTGATTTGAGTGTTCTACGACTGTTGAAACCTTTACGAACGTTGGGTGCCAAATTGATACCATTATCTTCTTCGCTTGTGATCCAAACATCCCTCAATGCTTCTTCAGCAGTTACTCTTTCTTTGGGATCAAATGTAAGAAGCTTGTTGATGAAATCTTTGGCTATATGTTTAGAACGGCGTTAATTATGTTCTGTAAACATGCGGATTACTTCATTATTTGTACCTTCAGCTGAGATGTCTCCCCAATACTCATCATCGAAATCATATTTTCCCTTCATAATGGAATCAAATAATTCATTTTGATCTAAAAGAGATGGATCAGCATGATGCTATTGAATTAAAACACAGCAGCTGTTTAATACCTTCACCATAAAATGGGGTATATCCACTTAAAAGAGTATACTATACAAATTGATTCATATAAATACAAAGTGTTTATATTTCCGCATACATTTACTTACCATAATCACACCAACGCTCCATATATCTACAGGCTTACCATGCCCAGTACCCAAAAGGACTTCAGGAGCAACATAACCTGGGGTACCACATGCTGTTGTCAAAACTTCATTATTATTTTTAAGTAATTTAGATAATCCAAAATCAGTGATGAGTAACTCTGCATTCTCTGCAGGTGTTTTAAACAACAACTAATACAATATTAGACATTAATTACTACATGTTGCTTTAAGCATTATATTACTAGCTTACGTTTTCGGGCTTTATATCTCGGTGAACAATCTATTTAAGGCAAATTTAGTATAGAAAATGAAGAAACAAAAACTATACGGATCTTACATCTTGAGAGTGCAAATAGGCTAAACCTTCCAACATTTGACGAACTAAATCAGCAGCAATAGCTTCGGTATAAGTTCCTCTCTCAACAATACGCTGAAATAATTCACCACCAGTACACAAATCGGTAACGATATAGACAGCATCTGAAGACTCATATATGTCATGTAAAGACACGATATGTTCGTGACGGACCTTCTTTAAAATGTCTAATGAGATAGTTACAAAAGTTTAAATAGACTAAATAACTTTACTATAATGCATTTAAAAGACTCACCTAATTCACTGTCCAACATGTGTTCCTTTCCTATTAACAATCAAACAAAGTGTCAAAAATTTGAACCCGATTATCCGAATAGCAAACTTACCTGCGATAACCTTTTTCAAAATAATTTTGACTGCACACTTTTCGCCTGTGGAGCGTTCAGAACATTCCTTTACAACAGCAAATGAACCAACACCTAAAGTTTTTTCATGAATAATGTATTTAGCATTTAATGCAGAAGGATATTTTGGTGAATCGTCATCTTCGTGTGTTTTCTTGAAGAGAGCCAAGACTCTTTTTACAAAGGGATTGTGTTGATGACTCATTAAAAAATGTATGTATAATTTATTTAAGTTAAGATAAGAAAGAAAGAAAAAGAAAATATGCCTCTTTCTGATCTATTTAAGCTTGAAAATATTGGGATGACATGTACCATATATACGCGTGATTTTAAAAAAAAGGTACATTGTTCTTTAATTTATTGTAACTGTACTTTCTTGCTCTTGAAAATGACAGTAAAATTATCAAAATTAGTAATATCAATGGTAAATAAATTCTCCAAATACTAGTTTTTGTAAAAGTATAGTGTTTATGATCTATGCAAGTGTTGTCCAAATAAATTTTTTTTCCAGGATAATATAGCGAAATGTTCGAATATCGTTCATATGCCAATTTACATAAATCACATTTTCCTTGTTCAAAAGAATCTAATGTTGCTTTAAACCGATCTGACAATCCTTTTTCTCGATAATCAAAATAAGATTTGTATAAGTCTTTTTCTGTGAGTATTTTTTGAAGATAGTTTGCTAATTGTTTTGGATTTTCAAATTGATCCACACGTATAACAGAATGAGGATTGGGTATAAAGGGTCCATAATCGCTAGGGCCATCTACAATGGGTATTGTTCCTGCCACATATGTATTACTGAGTTTTTCAGTAACATAATCTTTGCAATTTGAGTTCTCAAACGATAGATAAAAGTGATATTGGGATATTAAATCAATAGTTGTAGTGTTGTCTGGAAAATCTTGATTATTTATACAATGCCCGTAAATGTCGACATCTATCCATTTACTTAATTCTTGAACATAATGATGTCTATAATTAGATGCCTTGCAATTGGAAACAATCCATGCTACTGGTGTTTTTCGTTTATATTGTTGTTTATCCAAAGGCTTTTGCATTTGCTGTAGTAAATAATCCTTTTCCAAGTATCCCCACGGAAAATCAGAATCAAGCCGATATGTCATACTGTATTGCATTTTATCTATAATATCTGGTTGATTTTTAGGTGCTTCTGCGTTATGATAAACCCAGGCTCGATTCTCTTTCATAGGCGGTATATCGTTTTTATCATTCATATCAGAGGCGTGAAAAATAACTACCGAGGTATTGGACAATTGAGCTCTATCATGTGTAAATTGACAAGTATAAGACAAATTGCATTTATTAATATTATAACCTTCCCATTGATACGTATCAAACCATTTTGTCCAATATATAATTGGAAAAACTTGAGCCATTTTTTTTTTTTTTTTTTTTTTTTTCAATAAAGAGAGCAAAAAGATGTGAAAAAAAAAACTGGTGTGACACAAATAAACCATTCGTTTTGTGGCTGTTTTGAACAACTAAATATAGCAAAAGCATAATACAGTGATTTGCATTTAAATATGTACACCTTTTCTGGTATATATTTTTGTCGCCGATTTTGAGTTGGATGTCATTATGCACAAAAAAATGTCGCTGAAATAATCGTTAACCCAAGACCTAAATGTTCATTTGCCAAGAAAATAAGTTGTCGCTCAAAAAGGAATAAAATGGCGACGGATTCATTAATAAAAATAACGATTCTACAAATATTTGGCATACTGTATTGGTAGCAATGAATCTTTATTTTTATTAATGAATCCGTCGCCATTTTATTCCTTTTTGAGCGACAAATTATTTTCTTGGCAAATGAACGTTTAAGTCTTGGATTAACGACATTTTAAGCCTGGGCCAACGACATCTTAGTTCTATATCTGCGACATTTTTTTCGTGCACAATGGCATCCAACCCAAAATCGGCGACAAAATATACCGGAAAAGGTGTATATTGTGATGGATAATGCCGCGTTTCACAAAATACCTGAGTTCCTCCAAGCAATCCGTGAACATGGCCACACTCCCTTGTTCTTGCCTCTTACTCACCAATGCTGAATCCTATAGAAGAGTGCTGGGCAAAGGCCAAACAAGAAGTTCGCAAAACGCCTCTAGCAAAGAATGAAATTATAGCTGACCGTATTGAAGAAGCAGCAAAAAACATCACAAAAAAAAAAAAAATTGTAGAGGGCGGGTCCGACACTCCCAAAAATTCTTCGCAAAGTGTATGAACATGCTAAACATGTAAAAATTCGCTTTTCGTCATATTTTTTTCTGCCAAATTATACCAATGGCCCAACATACACCACCTGGAGCATTTCCAGCACTAAATGCTAGTAAATCACATACAAATCTCAAGAGAAAAGAGCAACATGTCAACGAGGATAGCAATCTGAGGTTTAAAGCACAAATGACTAAATTCAAAAGCTATTTTCACAAGAAAGAAAAGGTGGTTACAGTGCACACAGAACCATCTAAACGGAAAGGGTTTTGGAAAAAGAAAGAGAAATCTAACGAAATAATAATGCAGCAGCAAACAAATACAGTAGGAAGTTTATTTACTATGAGTATACCTATTACAATATCGAATACAACTCACTATTACGGCAACAGTACCCCAACTATTCCTACAGCAACGTCTATAGTGCAACAACTGATTGTATTACCACCATTACAAGTATATGGCTTTATGTTTCTCATTGGGCTTTTATTACTAGTCATTGCATTTGCTATATTACAAATACATCGAACACTATCCATATTTCAATTGGCTGTAGATGGTTTGAAATATATTTTAGTGGGATTTACTTCTAATTCAATATCGGCTTTATCATTTCTGAAATCTTGGTTTTAACGTTATTTTGCGTGGGGAAAACAGTCTTGAGTGCTGAGTCAAGTAAATTACACACATTATACATATTTAATAGACAAAATAAAAATTGCATTTAATTGTACCTTTCTTAAATAAAATGACAAAAATACTTATTGCAAATCGTGGTGAAATCGCCATTCGTATTATAACGGCTGCTACTGAATTAGGTCTCAAAACAGTCGCTGTTTATTCAGATAATCAGGATAAATCGCATTGTTTAAGCTCTCATGAATCTATTAAATTGAAGAATTCTTTATCGTTCTTGGATCCTCAACAAATTATTGATGCAGCAAAAAGGTAATATCAGTGAATTACTTCCGTCACTGTATACGTACTCATGTAATTTGAATAGCGTAAATGCAACTGCAATTCATCCAGGCTATGGATTTTTATCTGAATCAACAGATTTAGCTAATAAATGCAAAGAATTTGGTATACTTTTCATTGGTCCTTCTGCCACATGTATCTCTTCTGTAGGAGATAAAGTATCTGCTCGTCAAGTTGCTACAGCGGCAGGTGTACCTGTAATTCCCGGTACAGAAGAATCAATCTCTACTCCTGAACAAGTTTTTGATTTCGCAAATCAATTTGGGTATCCTATCATGCTAAAGGCTCGTGATGGAGGCGGCGGTAGAGGAATTAGAATGGTACACAATGCCGAAGAGGTGCCTGAATTCCTTAAACGTTGTATGAATGAATCTCCATCAAAGCAAGTTTTTATTGAAAAGGCTGTTACTGGCGCTAAACATATTGAGGTCCAAATTATTGGTGATAATTATGGAAATGTTATTCATCTTTTTGAGAGAGATTGCTCAATTCAAAGACGCTACCAAAAGATATTAGAGGTATTTTCTTACAGTTGAATGTCTGTCATGCCTTATTAACATGTTATGTGCAGGTTGCCCCTTGCCCTTGTTTATCACCTCAACTTCGAAACAATATTCATCAAGCTGCTATACAATTAGCGAAGCACATTCAATATAATTCAGCTGGTACAGTTGAGTTTCTTGTTCGTCCTGATGTAAATAAATTTTACTTTTTAGAAGTCAATCCTCGTATACAAGTAGAGCATACAATTTCAGAGCAAATTACGCATGTTGATATTGTACAAACTCAAATCAGAGTTGCTTTAGGTGAAAGTCTGCAAACTTTAGGGCTCTTGCAAGATTCAATCCAACCTAATCGACTTGTTTCAATTCAAGCCCGAGTTGTTGCTGAAAATCCTCTCAATAACAACATGCTTTCTGTAGGAAAGATTAATGCTGTTCAGTTTCCTCGAGGCCATGGCATCCGAGTTGATACCTGGATTCAAACTGGATGCGTTGTTCTTCCTGTAAGTAGTATTGCATAACTTATCATTTTTATTTTCTTACCATTCTTTTTTTTTTTTTTTTTTTTTTTTTTTTTTTGTAGACATTCGATTCTCTTTTAGCTAAAATTATTGTTACTGGTCAATCTTATAAAGATGCCTTGTCTAAATTAAACCGTGCTCTTCAAGATACAGCCATTGACGGTATTGAAACAAACATTCAGTTTTTAATTGCTGTTATTTCAGATCGCACCTTTATGGGAGATGAGTTATCTCATGTCCACATTAAATCACTTGAAGAAAAGATGGACCATTTGATTTCCGCAACTGTTCTATTAGGAAACCCCCGGCATAAGAAGCTTGAATTTGGTTCTTTAGGCTCTGCATCAACAGTATCCACTTCAGCTACGCCTTCGTCAGTACAATTTAAACCAGGGGATGCTTTTAATATTGAAATTAGTAATTCAGACACCAAATTAGTTGAATCTGTACACTCTCTACAAATTGATTCAATATCTACCAACAATTTCCCTGATGTTTTCGTTGCTCAGATTCAAACTTCTTTCCCATCTATTCAAAATCCTGTATCTATTGCATTAACTCGTAAATCTGCTATTGGTTCATCCTCTACCTTACGTCGAAAGGCAAATCCTCGTTTCCCCACTGATATTGGTTCTCCAGTAACAGGCATGGTAGTCGAAATCAATGTCAAAGAAGGAGATGTTGTTACTCTAGGTCAACAACTGTTTGTAATGAGCGCTATGAAGATGGAAACTGTTATACAAGCCTCGATTACTGGCACCGTAAAGACTATTTATGCAACTGAAAATGATTTGATTGATGGCGGTGATATTGTAGTTGAATTGACTAAAGACAGTAAACTTTAGAAAATAATTTTTAAATAAAATATAGTATGATAAACACAGATATATGCATTACATATATATATATATATATGGGCGTTGTGTATTATAATTTAGTTTCATTATTTTGTAGCCCTATGACACACTTTATAGTTACAAAAATTAATTCAGTTGTCTATCAAACCTTTTTTGACAATTGCAAAAAAATAAAATGTAAAAAAAAAAAATACTTAATCAGTAATAGCTCGTATAAATCAAATATATAAGGCTATAGTCCTGAATGATTTGCATTATGATTTATATTAGCTTTCATAAGTTTTTTTGAATTGGTTTAAATCCTGGGACTTTAGATGGTATAACACTCAAAAAGTTTATTGAAAAGATTCGTATTATCCAAAATTTTCTAATCTTCGAAATCAAAATTTCTCCTCTTTTTAAAACTAACCTAATACTAAACACTGTGTAGAACATATCTTAGACACTGCTAAATAACCTCGAATTGGTCACATTATGATATAGATCCCTTAATTTTTTTTTTATATCTTACGAATAACATAAACAGGTAAAATTTTCGGCTTTTTCCTTAGACTGACTCTCACTTTCCGTCCTTGTCCGACTTTTCGATTTATTAAATAACACTAATAAAAAACTATATACGGATATACAGTACCTGAGATGTTCAGCTTTTATCAGAAGACGCGTATCCAGATATATCCTATCTCTAGCAGCTGGTATAATCTTGTTAGTGCTAATGCTTCAGATTTTTACGCGTATTTCACTTCTAAAAAAAGAAATTTTGAGTGATTTATCAAAAGGTAAACGTATAAAATTTTTCAAATGAAAAAGTACCGTTTTATTATGAGCTTATAGAGAGGGTTTATATACTAATTTGATAAGTGAATTAAATGTGAATGATAATATGATTAGAATGAACATGTGGATATTGTGTGAATATAACAAAATTATGCTTCTATAGTCCCATAGTAGCATGATGGTAAACGCATGGAATGCAGCATTGTATGTTTTGCATGTCAAACATCATGGTTTGACATATGCTCTAAACTGGTAATTCGGTAATTCCTAATTCTGATAGATCATTGAGCTTTATATCTTTATAAAAATTTGGCCATACTCTCACTTTTTAATAATAAAACATACTTTTTCTGTAGCGCTTTATATCATATTAGAGTAAAAAATACTCTGGGTACTTTTTTTTTTCTTCTTTTTTCCTTCTTTTACTATCTTTTTGTACCAAATTTTAGAACATTCATTATATAAAACAGAAGTAATTTTTCATTCATGTCATAGACCTCGTTGAGATCTCCCGATGCAATTTTGTCCTTCTAAAATATTGGTTTTTATAAGATATCATATTAAAAAGGAGAAAAAGAATATTATCCTCAATTTTCCTCAAAAACGGGCCTGTATCTAGTCATGCTAAATTTTGAATTTGAAAAAAAACCCCTCTGATAAAATGCTCATCAATAGTTGTATTGATAAACATTTTTGAGATACGTATTATCTAATAATCAAATCTAATACAGTCATGACTCGATTTTGTGGACTTATGGATAAGTCAAACTCAATTTAATGGACATTTTTGTAAAAATCTGTAACTATGACTAATAACAAAGGTGGATAATATACTTGGGTATAGTATTCGTTCTTTTTATTATAAATTGGCGACCACTGGGCTGATAAGGTTGGTGTTCTTTATTATTTGTAAATAAACTATTTATTAGTGAACAAGTAAATGTTAAGGGATAGTAAAAGACAGATAAATCCACAAGGGGTTATGGAATGATTTCCTTGTAGTATTTAATATATAAAATGAAGCAAGGTTTTGCATGAACAAAACATGAATTGCTTAACTTATTACAATTTTTGACTTCTCCCATTTTGGTCAAGGAACCTCACTGTTATTTTTCACTATTTCAATACAGTGAATTAGTGGAAATTTTTTTTTTGACAACACGTTAAATTAAAAAATCTGAAGACATTATTGGATAAAATAATATCAAGTCAATAATAAATTGAGTTGGTTTCTTACGTGATTACTAAAAGACATAAGGAAATAATCAAATTTACTAGTCATTTTACTTTTAAAATCCAGCATTTTACAGTTTGATGCAATTTTCAACTTGCTTCGATACTTTTTGATTATTTTGGAATAAATTTTTACACTCACTATGGAAAAAGATGCGAAAATAGCAATTTTAAAATTTCTAGTAATTTGTTCTTTTACGTAAGATTATTATAAAGTTATACATTTCTAATAATATCTTCACGTAAAACAGTTTCTGCAGCGAATATCATAGTAGTTTTTTCAGAAAAGTTGTAGTTTATATCTCATTTTACATCTTTTTCCCGTGGTGCCAAATCAAATTTAAAACACAGATCAACTTCAATGTTAAGAAAGGAATGAAGGCATCTTAGATAATCACACCACATCCTTAATCCATGATACAAAAACCTTCTTTATATCGAGGTTTCCGTTATATTGAGGGACCTTATATCGAGGTTTGACTGTATATATCTAAGTACAACTTCATATCACCAAACCAAAAAATAAATTGTCTATTATGCACGTAGCAGACACCTCACCCAATTAGAGCTTACCTTACACCGTTGTCCCTTTTTTTCCCTTTCACATATTGTACTGACAGAATGAATATAATTTGTTAATTACAATTATAACATTACTATTATTGTCTTTGTTTTCAATGTAATTTTACCTTATCAATATAGTCTAACTACTAAAATTAATTCGCGTGACATATAATTGTTGTAAAGTGTTTGCCGCTGTTATACATATGGAAACAATCCCGTTTATAAAAAGGCGTGGTGAAGTATGTTTTATAATATTACATATACACACTAACAATTTGAGAAAATGTTAACTTTCTTTTGGATTGTAGTATATTTGTATTTAGTCTAATATTTGAGAGAGGTAAAAAATGTTATTGTGTGAATTTATTGAAATTCACCGTTGCCATGCCACATAGTGCATGATATAATTAAAATGATAAAAACCACAAATAACGAGATGTTCAAAGAATTTGTTCTCTTCGAATTTAATAAATAACGTAATTCCTTATTTCTCATTCCTCATAAATATACAAGAAGCTTTTGTAAATCTAGTTAAAGTATTCGAATTGAACAGAACTATTTTACTATCCTGCTTCAATTTACAATGATGAGTTGTTCCATTTGCAACTACAGTATTATATTTTCTAATTTGAACATCCCTTACATACCATTGCATTGCAAAAAAATAATAACGTCGACGAATTTTCTTTGAACTTTCATATATTTCAGGTGTGGCGGAAGTTGAAATCCAAAATTCTCTGATGATGAAAAAATTGGATGAAAGCGATCCTAAATTTTTAAAATGCAAAATTGACAACAAACATGTATAATAACCTGGCTAACTTTATTAAGTAACCTCAACATAAAATTTAATTTTGTATTTAATGGTATATTTATTGGAAGCGAGTATCACCAAAAGTTATGTAAAAAAAGCAAAAACATAAAAATCAGTTTTTAGTGATTCTAGGAATACTTTTATAAAAAAACTTTAAATTTAACGTTACAAATAAATAACGCAAAAAAATACCTATTATTTGAGTCATTATTTGTCACTCTAGCTCTATTTTTCATAGAGTTATTAGCTTTCTTCGAAAAAGTCAAATTTTGGACGAGGGTATACAAGGAGAAATTGATGTTTTTTTCAAGATTAATTTTGTAATAAAATATAATAAAACTAAATGAAAAAATCATTTTTGACTTATAAAGTATGTGCTTAAACGATTGCTATCTCGAGTTATAGTCCATTGAAGTTGCGTTTTTGTATGCTTTTAATGGAAATAACTTTATAAATAATGTATAAGCTAGATTGAAATTTTTACTAGAATTATTTTTCTTTCTTATATATCTGTTTTAAAATATTGCTCTTTGAGATTACTTCAAAATTGCAAGAGTTATCAACTAAAAAATAAATTTCGTGGTAATTTTTTTTGGTGTTTTAAGGTACAGTCCGCATAAAACGGAGTTTGATAATTTAGGTCTCGTAATTCGAGTCTGATATGTAATAAATTTGTTCTTTGAAGGGTTTTCTGGTGCAATCTTTAGGGTAACGTTGTAAAAAGTATTCTAACATACACACTTTGACCTCCTATATGCTCTTAGAGCACATGGATGTGCTCAAATGAGATGGTCAATAGACGAATAAGGTTATCGATGCGCTCATATCAGAGTATCTCAGATATTGACCGAAAAGTTAATCAATGTAAAGTTAAATCAATCCACCTTTGGCATACTATTAAATTGTATTTTCGATATGGATTTACGCAACTTAATTGCACTACAGAACAGTCGAACTTCATTTTAAGGGCACTCGTGGTTTCTTTTAAAAAGTCCCTTATATCGAGAACATCCCTTAAATCAAATATAAAACGCAGATCAACTTCAATTTTAAGGAAGGAATGAAGGAGTCTTAGATAGTTGCACCAGATTCTTAATTCATGGTGGTAATGATGAAATTGATAATATAGAAGAAACAAACGATGTTATTCCTGTAAATGAAGAAAAATTCTAGCAAGTTTAGGTTTTTACGTCAAACTTTGTTGCTACATATAATGAAGATTTCAAAATACTTAAGGGATATGGTAAATTTCTACTTACGATATCAAAAAAAACCGTAATACAATGCAGATGCAATCAAACTACATTAAATGGGGTTTCAAAAGATCAAAAAAAAATTAATATTAACATCTAGTAAAAACATTTTGTACATAAAACAGTTCTTTTTTTAATTTTGAGACCAATAATGTTATTGAATTGTCGAAACTATATAAAAAAAATAACAATTTAAAAAGAAAGAATATATTAATCAGTTTCTCAACTGTTACCAAAAAATCAAAAATGATAATGAAGTTTATTTAAGAAGTAAAATGTAGTTGCTTTTATATGTTTTTAATTATTATGGTTATCTCAGGGACCACACCAGTATAATTCCCTAAATTGTATCATGAGAATAATTATCCAGATATACTTTGAGGATTATTCATCAATAACCCGCTCAAAGCAAATGCCATGTTGCGATATTGCGTGACAGTATGGATGCTATGAGAATTAGAATTATTAATATTGTTAAAGTTGCCCTTTTTTAGTATTGTGAGAATTGCCCATTAATTCATAATTATAAATATGAGAAAAAGTCTGGAGTATACTATGGTATTACAATAGAAAGAAATAGACAGATGTAGCTGAATACAAACCACTGTTTATAGTCATAAGGTGTAAAATATATGAATTTATGCCATGTAGTAAATTATACTATTTATGAACATGTTAAATTAGAGTTTCAATGTTACTTCAAATGTATATATTTAGATTTAGCAGTTGTTAATATTGTAGAATGCGGCATAGATATGGTTGACACAACAGTTACAATAAAATGAGGGACATGGGACATGTGGAAAGAAAAAGTTTCCTTACATGTAAATTCTAAATAAGTAATTTTAAACTGTAAAATTTGTCCATCAGTCTTCTGTAGATACAAAAGCCTCCTTTATATCGAGGTTCCCGCTATATTGAGGGGCCTTATATTGAGGTTTGACTGTAATTGTATTTACACAGACTTATTTTTGTATCTACAAAGTACCATTTTGTAAAAGTTAGCGATAACTTATGCATGAAATCGATGATTTAACCAGTAAAACTACAAACATTTCGAATTCTTATAGGAACCTACGTCAGTACACGTACTGTTGGTTGTAAAATTAAGAAATACAGTATGCCATATATGATGCAAATATTTAGCAGTTTAATGGTCTGTGCAAAGTTCATTCTTCTTGTCATAAGGCAATTAAAAAAGATGCAAAAATTACCTCCTTGTAAATTGGTGAAATTAATAAAATAGCAACCATCAATAATCCTTTTACAAAACCTGCTTCATAAATGTACCGTATGCCAATGAACTAATATAAATACTGTAAATCATATATCTAACAGACAGTGCCTTTTGATAGGGCTATCCAGGATATCAATTATGGCAAATTCTTAGGAGTTGCGTTGCTGTACTGCTGTACTAATTGCAGTGGAATTACATACTAAAAAGCTTGATAATCATAAAATAACTTAATTTACAAGTATCACTCACAGAGTTCATGCCACTTGAAATATTAAAGTGCAGCAATAATAAAGAGATACTCAAAGTGAACACAATAACAAACGCATGCGAAAATACAAAATACTTTTGACCAATACATGTCGTGTGAACGATAGTACCCTTGATCACAGTGCAATCGATTACACAAATGACATATATACCAAGAAGTATTTTACCTAATTCAATAAATAATAATAGCAAAGATATTAGGTTTAATCAACTATTCCCCTGTGTCATAGTTACACTACCAATGAACAAGATTTCAAGCACACATTAGAATTCACATCTTAAAATTAAGGTTACCTAAATAGATATAGCCAATAGCTCCCAAAAGGCCCACATTGTCGCACTTGACATATAACCCTTTATGGTCGATGCTTTGCATGATTTATCCTTTCAATATGATATCAGTAACAACAACTCAAAATTAGAAGATTACTCCATTCAAGTCTGATGGTATACAAGTTCTCTAAATCACTATAAATACCTTTATACTTTTGCAATTATATTTAATCTTCAGAAATCTTTTGTAATAAAACTTTAGCTGATTATAATTGTATTTCTACCGCTTTTATTTTTATATTTTTTTATTTTAGTAAACAACTTCGTTATTTACTGTACTAACGTTGATTGGGGTTTTATAAGTTTGCCTTCCCTACTTTTCAATCTTCTTTCAATTATCCGATTATATGTATATATACAATTATACAATTGTTCTTCCTTGAAATTCATTAATAAAGATACCACACATACAAAAAAAAATATATCTAATAGAGTATTCTTCTACCCAAAAACCGAGATTTTTGGAAAATGGCAACTAAAAAAACCATTTTTAGGGCCTGCAACCTTGAAAATCGTTCTAATAAATGAAGCGGCAACCATTGACAACTATTGACAGTCATTGACAACCATTATTTAGACCTAAATTGGCAAAAGTAAAGTATGTTGTAAAATCAAGATATGAGAAGAAAATATTTACAAGTTTGTTCTTCTGCCCAAAAACAAGGTTTTTGTAAAAAGGTAGCTAAAAAAGGGCGTGAAAATGACCTACCTTGTAATCTTTTTAGCCGATATATTCGCAATTATTAACAACCATTATACAAAATTTGTATTACTAGATACAAATCATAATGTCTAATCCGAATCTATAAATCCCATGTCTACTAACGTATTTAATTCTCAAAATTATAATGCTTGTCTAAAAACAGCGTGAAGACCGACATGGGAATAACCTACTACCTGGTAATCGTTATAGTCAATAAAACCGCAATTATTGGCAACTCTTTTATAACCTTTTCATCACTAGATTTGTCTCATCATAATAAACAAGAATATGTAAATCTAATACCAACCAGCTTATTTTTCTTATCAAAATTATAATTTTTGTTGAAGAATGGTGTCAAAAAAGATATTTCAGATTATCTACTCGGTTATCATTTTAGTTAATAAAACCACAACTATTGGCAACCTTCATACAAACTTTATATCATTGGATTTACCTCATGATGACAACCAAAAACATAAAAATCCAACATTTATCAGCTAATCTTTCCTCCCAAATTCTTGACGTTTGCCAAAAAAAAAAAAAGCGATGAAACCGTAAGAAACTCCTATTTTGTAGTTGTTTTAGTGAATAATATCATAACTTTCAGAAACCCTTATACAAAACACGCGTTTCCAAATGTATTGTATGCGACTAAATCGAGATGTGTAAATCAGATAAATGTTAGCTTTTTTTAACGAACCATGTTTTATGAATATATTTGAAAAAACCATAGCAACTGAGACCGAGCTGGGGGTCATAACAGAAATATTACTAATGTCTATAAAAAATTCAATCAGTAAAATCTCTATCAATAGCTTTTGGTGATAAATTTAATTAGTACTAGATACTTACAGTGTGGAACAGCTTACAAACACTAACTAGATTTCTACCGACTTGATTTTCAATCTTACCTTTGGCATTTTAGCCATAACTACCATTGAAATTACGTCAGTAAAACCTTCAAGATAACGTACCAAAATGAATTGTTATACCATAGAAATGTAATTACCTCCGAGTAAATTTGATACCAAAATGTTGCTCCTAATCTGTCCAATTCAGATATTGTTGTGGCTAAAAATTATATACAGAACGTATTGATTAGCTCTTCAATAGTTTCTGGGATGAAACTGAATTGTTTTTGAATTTCTACCAAAAAAAAGATGTTGTAAAAATTAGTGATACAAATCAATAGATTTATAGTAAATTTTAGAGAAAATGAAAGCTCATTAAGAGAAGAATTTGAATCTGTCAACATTTATTTAATTACTTTAACTTTGGTTGTGTTATTGAGTTTTATGTTCATTTCATGTTAATTTTTCAAATTTTTCAAGTTTTTTCTAATAGTAAAAAAAAATTGCCAAACTATTACAAATTTAGTACTAAAAGATAGCTATTTAGACGTAGAATTTAGATATAATCACTAGAAATCAGTTCACATATTTCACAGCTCTCTATGAGTGATTTTACTGAATTCATCAAAAACTTTAGTTTTAAAATTCTCCACGATTATCTAGTCGTTTAATAAAACAAAGTATCCGTTACAATTTTCATCAAAAGGGCAATTTAGTATAAAAATTGGACGGGTTGCTTTTCATTTCATATTGTTTTATTAGTTGCTTTTTGCTTTACTTTATTTCACTTTCTATGCTTTTCATGTATTTTCGTATATTTTTGCTATTTTTGCTATTTTTCTTCGTACGCATATTTTTGGACTTCCATCTCATTGGAAGTTAGAGTTGCTGCCGTCATCCAAAAATGTAAAAAAAAATAATTTGATTGGTTCTAAGAGTTAGAACGTCATCTAATTTTCAAAAAACTAAAAAATCCTTTTTTTTTCCTTTTTTTTTTCCTTTTTCCTTTTTTTTAAAGCAATTAAGGTAAGAAAAATAAAAATAATAAATAATACATTACAATCAATTAACTAATTGTTCTCTGTTCTTACATCTTTTCTTTTCTTTTCTCTTCTATCTTTTAACTGATCAAGGTAAGCAAAAAAAAAAAAAAAAAAAACTACTCATAAATTCTTTACTAATTGTTCTTCTTTCTATTTTGTATGTTTCATGTCAAGTGAAAGTGCCTATCACTGACACTTGATATCACGGATCTGACCAGAGCACAGGAGATCAGATAGGCTGTCCCTGCTACTCAATTACTTGCGAGCCTTACCTAGCAGTTATTGAGGCTCATCATTGTCCACCAAAGGAGGGGGTAGGCCCATAATACTTTGGTTTCATGGAATTTGAAACATGGTTTCTCGTTCTTAGGGAAATCATATTTCAAACTCCGCTTTTTTTGAAAAAACAGGGGGAAACCCTGTTTTTTTGTTTTTTTGTTTTTGGTGTGTTTGTAGCCGTTTTAGCCAATAAAAATCGTTTATTTTTTCAACTCAATCTGCTCTGAAGACCCTTATTTAACTGCTTAAATTATAAGAATTATTCATAAAATAAAATGTTTGGATACAATTTTGTATTTCAAATAACGAATTACAAGTTTTATGGCTTTCCGTTGTACAGGGCATCACCAAAGAAGCTTGTATATTGTTTCAGTTAAACTTCGGATAACTTTATAGTTTTTATAATTTTATGAAAATCTCCCAAAATTACTATCATCCAGTTAATTAAAAATTTAGTAACACATTCAAATACGAAAAAAATATATTTGATTAATCACTATGTAGGAACTGTGTGAAGTTTACGTACGCTCTTGCAATTATTAGCAGTCCGTGTGCAATAAGCATGCGAAAATCTCAATAATCTGCGTCTTCCGCAAGAAAATCAGTTACTGAAATTGCAAGACTCTGAATTTTAAGCATTTTTATGAGATATTTGCAGTTGATTGCAAAGAATGCAAATACAGTATACAGAATTTTAGCCGCCAAAGGATAACACTAGACTGATGATAATTAATGTATAATAAATGCACATGATATATATGTTCTCAAATCATAATATAAAATGCTTCATATGTACATACAGTATATGGTCACATCCAGTATTCCAGGCTATAATCAATGTTATAGTAAATTAAAATGTGTTCACATGATCTACATCATATTCTCCACGTTAATCTACATCATGTCTAGTGATCGCAATCGAGCAGTGTGAGTATAAGTCAGGGTGCGAGCTACCTGCTTGGGCTCGCTTGAGTTGCTTATTTTTCAAGATGTTACTTGCTTTGGCTTGCTTAATTAAATTTTTTTAGTAGTCTCTTACTTGACCCTTGGTGAAAACATTGGCAACTTGCCGGCATGTAGCACAGGGCAATTTCATTCGACTTCCTCAATTTTAGCTTTTAAATAATTAAAATAGAGCACATTACGTATTAATATCAAGCTAAAAATATGTACAGTAGTACAATGCTTGAGCTTGCACTCAGATTTACTCACCTGCTTATGTGCTCGTGCTCGGCTTGCTTGGGTTTTTATAAAACTACTTAATGCTGCTTGGCTTATGCTTGATTGTTTGTTATTTAAGTTTAAAATGCTTGGATTGAGCTTACTTAATTATATGACCTCTTGGGCTCGGTTTGCTTGTATTATTTTGAAATATTTAATACTCAATAAATGCTTCATTAAATTACTTGACCTCTCTTGCGCTCGACTGTTTTGCGAGCGATAATGCTTGTGCATTACGCATTACTAAGTGTAAGCCATATATCTCATTTTTTTTTATTAATTTTAAAAAAATGTACATGAATTTCATTAAAACTTAAAACTAACACTTTCTGTAATTAATATATAGTTTGAGACCCTGCTACGTTTTTTTAAAAGGCACTTTATGCCATGGTACTTATACTGTGAGAGGAAAAACTCTACCGTTTATCTTCGGATATTCACTTTAGCTTATATTTCTTTAAAAGAAGTAGAGCCAAATATCCACAATCTATACTGTTTAAAAAGTAGCATTATTTGGGCTTTCATATAAAATAATTTAAAAGTTTGTCTCGTACATAGTTAGCGATTGAAACGGAGTTAAAATGAGAAAAGACAAAATATACGATAGTAAAAAAAAGGGAAAGGAAGGTATTCGATGTTTTTACTTTCAATATACATATCAGAAAAATCTCAAAATTGTTCTGAGACATGCCATTCTTCTAAAATACCCGAGGAATGTATAAAAAATATTAAAGGTTAAGTAGTTTAGCTCAGTATTCCCCACTTTTACCACTTACTTTATTTACACTTCATCTAATACTATCGCTCCTCATTTAACTTCCGTTGTTAAAAATTCTATAAAGTCTTTGCTGTTTAATAAAGCCTCTTTTTCTGCAATCCAGAAATTGTATCCAACTATATCATTGAGTACTATTACGAGGTATAGAAAGCAATACTTGGGTGATGTCAGAATATCAAAAGGTGGAAGACCAAACAAAATCAGCAAGTCTACGAAATCTTATATTGCAAGACAGCTTCGTACAGATAGATTAGATGGTTCAAAGGGTATGCAAGAACATCTCAGAATGGAAGGTGTTGATATTTCATTGAGCGGCATTAGGAAAGGTCTCAAGAAAGGGGCTTTAATGCCAAAAGGAAAATCAAGACAAACTTTGTCAGCAAAGACAACAAGGCAGAACGATATGCATGGGCCAAAAAATACAGAAATTATACATTAATAGACTGGCGTTAATGGGTCATTTCTGATGAGACCAGAGTCAATATGTGGGGCACTGATGGCAATTCTTTCTATTGGTCGGATGGTGACAATACTTTGCTGCCTCATCAAATGGAGCCTCACGTTTAAGGATATGGTGGAGGGGTTATGTTCTGGAGCTGTATAACTGCAACGGGCCCTGGCTATGGTACCACAATTATTGATGGCTCAATAGATTCATCTGTTTATGTTGATATTTTGGAAACTTCCTCGTTAGACACACTAGACTACTTTGACTTACATATAAAAGACATCCGTTTTTAACAAGACAGAACCACATCGCATACCTCTGTTATTACTAAACGGTGGTTTAACGAGAACGGTTTCTCTGTTGATACTATTATGAATTGGCCGGCTCAAAGCCCAGACTTAAATCCAATTGAACATGTTTGGTATCTGCTAAAACGACATCCTAATGCGTTCCCTACTAGACCCATAGCCAAAGAAGAACTGGAACAGAGAATTGCCACTGAATGGTATAAACTTACTAAAAAAGGCTGCCTAAAATATATAGATAGCATGCCAGCAAGAATTAAAGCCATCATCAAGAGTAAGGGCGACCACACTAAATATCAAACTTTTTTCATAATAAACAAAAATTGAATTTTCTAACTTTAGCCCGTTTTCTCACTAGTTGCTGACGCTGAATATTTGCATAAGTTGTATCATTGAAAAGCCCTTAGTTTACTTTACAAAATAATATAAGCCATATGTTTATATGCTTAGTATAGGGAAAGAAATCCATGCAAAAAGGTAATTTTGAAAAAAAAAACGGTAGGGTTTTTCCCCTCACAGTAGTTATGAATTTATGGAATGAAACATAACATTCCGAATGTTATTTTTCCCCATTTTTAATATTTTTGAGTACATTTTTAATATCTTTTAAACATAGTTTTTATTATTTGTGAGCACATTTTGGGACATTTTTCTCCCAAAATATACGCTTATTTAAGCCTTTAGATGCGCTCATATAAACTATTTCTTATATGTGCTCGCGTGAGCATATTCTCGGCTTTATCCTAGCTCGAGAACCACATCCACTTACTAAGAGAAAATGTGCTCATATGAGAGCATCGATGCTCTCAAAAACCCATCCGGGAGGCCATAGTGATGCAGTTTAGCAGCTTACATAGATTAGTATTTTAGAGACCGTTTTCTAGATTGTTTTTAATAAAAGTGCGCATCAAGTTATGGGTGTACTTTGACAGTGATTTTCCCTACACACAGTAAGTTATGATGGGAGGGGCCCTTTGAAATCATTTTGTACAATATTTTTATCTACTCTCTTGTAAAGTTGGAAGTCATTTGGATAGAAATTCGGCGAGATAATAGGTTTTTGTTGTTAGCATTTTACAGTTGTAAAAAGTAGGTTTCAAATAGGTTTCAGATGATTTTCAAGCTTTTTCGCCAATACTGGGTTTAACCATATCAAATCTTTTACGAGGATATATATCCCTCTATGGATTCTTTATATGTGTCTAAAAAATGAAGAGTTAATACTTGAATATTGGTGCAATGGCTCAACATCGATGAAACTGACTTAGAGTTAATTGAAAAAAATTGAGCGTTTAGATATTTAGATTGAGAAGTTAGCTTTTGCAGTCTCGAGATAGATTTCACTGGAATCTACTCTGTGGTTTTGTTTTAGCAAAAAATATTGATTTTTCGCCAAGGTAATTAAAATATTAGTTTACATTACAGCTTAAAACCTTTAAGAAGTGAGCCCTAAAATCAATTTGCAAGTTGATCATAAAATGATTCAAAAAAACAAAATTATCTAATGGTTCGTAAACTGCAAAGTAAGTTGAACTAGTGTATTAGATGTTTTTTGCCCAATTTTAGATTCTGCATCTATTTAATAAAACTTTTGACAAGTATATTACATTGAATTTTGCGTAAATTGCAGTTAAAATTTTGGATGTTTTTTGAAGATACGCACTTCATTTTATAAACATGTTTCATACGTCAAAAGCTGATGTAATGCTCTACTAAAGTATCTATTGATCAAGCTATTGGTATACTTTTAAGATATATTTTTCGTAAGGAAAACAAGATTCTTGTCTTTTTCTTAAAAAAATTCAAACTTTTGGATGAGGGTATACAAGGGGAAAATGGAAGCTGAAGTTGAGAAAATTTGACTGTACACATTTTTGAAGATATCTCCACGAAAAATTAATCTTTTGAAAAAAACTAAAATATATTCAACAGAGCACAACGAGGTTAGAGACATGAAAAAAAATAACCGATGCTCAATTTAATGAATATTTTGAAATCTGCTGCACAAAATGTTAAAAAAGGAAAAAAAAAAAAAAAAAAAAAAAACAAAAGTATCCAGAATCTTTTGATTACTTCAATGTGTTATAAAGCTTTACAAAACAAATATGTTTTTTTTTATAAAAAAAATGTATAAGTATAGCTTAGTTGTTTGAAAAAATATAAAAGCTCAATAATTTATTTTTAGTGGTGATTTTATTTTTAGCAGTGAAATACCAATAAAAATCCGAAACACTAGCACTGAAAAAGCCATAACTCCAGCAATAAATAGGGTATTTCCGAATAATCATTTTGAATTAAAGTTGTACGACCCAGGTGCATTGATATATAATATTTCCTTGTTATTGTTTAATGGAAAAAAGTTTGAGTAGGTGGTTTATCAGAATATAAATTATTTAAAATAAAAATAGAAAATTGATCAAGTAGTAAAGAAATATCGTTTATTTGAATGAAATTGAGAGGGTTTATATACTATTTAGTATGAGAAATTGATAGGGCAGTAGATGTTGTTGTGGATGTTATTATTTGATAGCAATGTGTTGTGATATAATATTGTATTGAAATACCATGTTGGAAGATTATGTTGCTGGAAGCATGATTTGATTGCTTATTTATTGATCAAGTTTTTGGTTCTTGAACTATTGTTTATTTTTCGGATTTGACATATCCGGTTGAGAGTGATACACCAGTAGGGTTGAAAACTGAGATCCTGTTTTTAGAGAAAAAGCAGCGAATTTTACGTGTTTTTGAGCCTTCTTCAATACACAGAATAATTATAAAAGTAGATAACATAATACAGTCAGTTCATATGCTTAATACATACATTGTAGAAAGTGTTTTGTATGAAGCTATTAATATACAATAGGGCTCGCTCCGTTTTTTGAAGATTGAAAACTATAAAAACTCATTTTTTTTTTTTTTTTTTTTTTTTTTTTGATAATTTATATTTAAAGCCTAATATCTAACACACCGAAAAGTTATATCGCAAGTGGATGATACTAAATAGACGAGACAGCATAAGTATTATGCAACGTTTGATGTACTATGATTACGCTTTTGCCATGGGATTTGGTCGCTTTAGAAACAAATATATCCTAATACTAGAAAAATATTTCATATTTTTCTTTATTGTAGAAGCTAAAGAGTTGTATTCTATACTATTTAATTAATTTTATTATTTGTTCAAACAGTATTTATTTTGTAAAGCCTTGTTTGATTTTGCTATATCCTATAATTGACGAACTGGATTGACTTACTGTTGACTTGAACACTTATTACAGGTACAACTTGACAAACCACAAGCACTTGGGAAGTAAGCAGAGGCTTTCAGATAAAATAAATTTAATCTAAGCAGCGTAATGCAAATCCATTTGAACCTTTTCTGCTGAAATATTAAACATGCGTTTTGTAATTTCAAATTATTTCGTAATATGCTGTGTAAATTTAATAATTTAGTTTATTAGAAATGCAAAATAATTTCAGAATATGCTTCATTTCTTTAAAATATAGCAACTCTATTGTGAAGTTTAGCTTCAATTACAAGAAGTATGACAAAATTGCATCTAAATAGGGTTACAAGTTGGAAAACGGAAGGCACGGAAGTTGAATAATTTTAGTTTATAATTTTATTGCAACTTACAACGTTGAAGGGTTATCACAGTTGTGTTTAGGCTTTTATAACATATCCAAAAGTTTGAATTTACTCTTTAAAGTATGAAGTATACATATGTAGTTTTTGTTTTAAAAACAAGTATGTCAAAAAATAACAAAATCAGGCATTTAATTTGAAAACTCTACATTTTGTGATTTTAGTCTTGCTTTTTGATTCTTCAGTACATTCATAAATATTTAAATGAATAACCTTCTATCTTGCTGTGTCTAATATAATTTAGATAGATTGCCTATAAATGTATGTGTGCTAATGTAAAATGCACATACTGCCTTATACGGATGAGCAAGTCATAATATGGTGAGTCATAAATCATGATATTGACTGAAAAAAAAAAAAGAGTATTTTTGATACACAAAATGAGCAAAAATGACACATTACGAGCCTTTAAAGGTTCCTATACATTGTCTGATAGAATCTTACCATTGCCAATTGAAATGTGCTATCAATGCTTTGATAGTTACAAGGAATTACGGTGACTGTCATGATTAACTGGGTGCCAAACATTCAGCTTTTTAGTATAAACTTTTATTTCAATGGCCCAATCTTTCGCGTTTTTTCTTCTCTTCCCTTCTTTTTTTTTCGAAACCGATAAAAAAAAGATCCAATACATAATGTCAGCACCTGTACAAGACCCTGCTGTTGAGGATATTACTCAAAAGACCAAGGAAGTTTACTTGGAGTAAGTATAAAAAGTAATTCATGCATAATTCTTATTTTCTTAATGGCTCAACTATTCTCTCGTACAGTGATGCTGGTAAGCCCATCACCAAAAATGCTTTCAAGAAACTTCAAAAGGATAAGGAGAAGGCTGAAAGAAAGGCTGCCACTGCTGCTAAAATTGCTGCTGAAAAGGCTGAAAGAGATGCTAATCAAGTCGTAAGTTTTTATTTTTAGTACTGGAAGATTTCGGAAGGATGATCAAAAAAAAAAAAAAATTATTGACAGTTTTAATTTTTTAGGATTGTTCCAAGGACCGTTATGGTAAGCTCCCTATGAATCAATCTCAATCTCGTACTGGTAAGTTGGAAAAAAGTTCAATTGTAAAAAAGGATGAAAGAGGAAGCATTGGAAACTGAAAGTACTGGAATTTTTATAGAGACCAAATATGAGGATATCACTACCATCAATGCTGCTCGTGAGGGTGAAACTGTTACTGTTCGTGTCCGTGTTCAAACATCTCGTGCCACCGGTGGTAAGATGTGTTTCTTTGTCTTCCGTCAAGGTGTTTCTACTATTCAAGGTATTATCACTGCTAATGATGAGACTATTTCCAAGCAAATGGTCAAGTACTGTGTTGGTATTTCTCCTGAATCTATTGTTTTGGTTGAAGCCAAGATTGTCAAGCCTGTCGAAGAAGTCAAGAGTTGTACCATCTCTTGCGCTGAACTTGCCATTGAAAAGATTCATGTTGTTTCGGAAGTCAATGTTCGTCTTGCTTTCTCTTTGGATGATGCCACTCGCCCTGAGAGTTCATACGAGGAAGATGCTCAACTTTCCAGAGTCAACCTTGATACCCGTCTTAACAACCGTGTTCTTGATCTTCGTACTACCACTAATCATGCCATTTTCCGTTTGCAATCAGCTGTTTGTTTGCTTTTCAGAGAGTTTTTGATTGAACGTGGTTTCATGGAAATCCACACACCCAAATTGATCGGTGCTGCCTCCGAAGGTGGTTCTAATGTCTTCAAGGTCAACTACTTTAAAACTAACGCCTTTTTGGCTCAATCCCCTCAACTTTACAAACAAATGTGTATTGCTGCTGATTTTGGTAAGGTTTTTGAAATTGCTCCCGTTTTCCGTGCTGAAGATTCCAACACTCATCGTCATATGACTGAATTCATGGGTCTTGATATGGAAATGGCTTTTAATGAACATTATCATGAAGTTTTGGAAGTGTTGGAAGAACTCTTTGTATATATGCTTGGTAACCTCAAGACTCGTTATGCCAAGGAAATTGAGATTATCAAGAAGCAATACGAATTTGAAGATTTCGAGTTCTTGCCCAAGACTCTTCGTCTTCCTTTCAAGGAGGGTGTCAAGATGTTGAATGAAGCCGGTGTTCAAGTCGGTGAGTTTGAGGATTTGAGTACTGCTAATGAAAAGTTCTTGGGTAAGCTCGTCAAGGAAAAGTATCACACTGATTTCTACGTTCTTGACAAGTTCCCCTTGGCTATTCGTCCTTTCTATACTATGCCTGATCCTGAGAACCCTGGTTATTCCAACTCTTACGATTTCTTCTTGCGTGGTGAGGAGATTTTGTCTGGTGCTCAACGTATTCATGATGCTGATTACTTGACTGAACGTGCCAAGTCTCATGAAATTGATCTTTCCACCATTCAACCTTATATCGATGCCTTCAAGATTGGTGCTCCCCCCCATGCTGGTGGTGGTATTGGTTTGGAACGTGTTGTCATGCTTTTCCTTGGTCTTGGTAACATTCGTCGTTCAAGCTTGTTCCCCCGTGATCCCAAGCGTTTGGAACCTTAAGTTCGCACATTTCTTTTCTGTTAATACATACATCGCTTATTTCTTTATACATTCAATCTATTATTTATATAGAATAAAAAAAAACTGAATACTCAAGTAATTTATTAGTTTTCTAAACTTTATTACTCTTGTTGGTAAAATAATGATGCTCTCGCAGTTTCCCGTTTTCTTACCTTCAAAGGATTTTTCATAGATTCGAGACTCATCATTAGCATTCTGAACCTGATAATCTTATTATGCAACATGCCTACTTTACACATGTATTTTTTATTATGACATGAGCTGCATATTTTTCATTAATTTAGGTTCTACAGGAGTATTTTACACTTTAAATCCAGTAAAATTTGGGATGTAGTGAGAATAAAGTTTGGATGTAATGAGGATAAAATTTGGATGTAACGAGAGTTGAACTTTAGATAGGGTGAGGATAAAATTAGGATAAAATGAGGATGAGATTTAGAGATGACAAGGAGATTTGGACAAAGTCAAATTAGTTTCTGGCACTATTTCGAAGAGTTAGTCCAAATGAACTTACCTGTAATAATCTGAAGTCTTTCCGATAGCAGAAAGTCGAACCATGTACATTATGGTGATATGAAATATATATCAAGTAGATCTAAGTTCTCTTGAAAGCAGTAGGACGACCATATTGATTCTAGACGGAAGATGTAATGGACATTATATTCTTGAATGCGTTTACATCTCGCTGCCACAGTGTTTTACATGTTTTACAGACAAGAACACCAAAACCATGAGTTCAAGAAGCTGTGTGCACAGTATAAATTTTGAAAATGTTACAAATCCTAAACGTCTTGAACTCATCAATTGACACGACTAACAACTCACCTTCTTCTTCATGTTTTGTCAGGGTTCTATAGAACATACCGGCAACACCATGCCTCAGGCCTATAAGTTTTACTAAATCTTTTCTTACCATACCTGCATCAAAACAATCAATGGCACTTTAGATTTGTCATATGCAAATTTCGAAGGTTTCTATTTATTAGGCGACTATACAGCATGTATTTTGCTTCAAATATTCTTATTTTGTAACATTATGGGCTCCAATAGCCCCGTAAACATCACTATCAGTCCTCTTCTTCTTCGCTCTTACTTTTCTGTCAAAACGCTCATTGCTCTTTTTGGCAGCCTTCTTCATCTTTCTCCACTTCTTTCACTTTATCTTGTTTCTTTTCTTTTTATTATACTTCTTGTCTCCATTAAATAACATAGCCATAATTTTAGGAGCTCTCTGTCTGCGTTGATATAAAAAAAGATCGACCTTTTGCAATATTTTTGCCATAGAAAGCGAATAATTTATCTTTATAGATAATGGCATATTGAATAAATCTATTATGCGAAATTGAACTGCAAGTCTTTTGTGTGGGAGTGTTTGTCTCTATGCTAGTTAGGTCCTTAATATCCTTCAGTCTTTGTAATCTTGATGAATATTTAGTTGATCCAGTGAAGTTATAATACTCTTTGGTGGAGCATTGTCTAATATGATGATTCCTTGTGTCCAAGCCAATTACTGTATACATCGCCTTTCGACCAAGATCAATAAATATAGGCTGGAAAATTCTTTCGACTTCCTCATATTCAAAATCTTCTAAAACAAGGTCATAATTCTCAATGTCATTTTTTGATTCTTAGAGAGCCGTATCTCTTCTCTTTTCGAAAAGAAAATCAGCTGTAAACCCATCCGATTTAATCTTATTAGCAAATAAAACATCATTTAATCCATTTTGACGCAAATCATCAATGCTACATAGTAATGGATATTTAATTAATATTACAATAGGGCATATTCTGCAGTGTATTGTTTACCTTTTGAATACTAAGCCTGTAAAACCAAAATACTTATAAAATAAATTCAATTGAGAATTATAGCCTTTGAATAACTTTTCTTTAGTGAAACAACATAAGTAGTTGACACTAATGATAACAAATCCCCAACGAAAAGAAGGTGATGGTGAAATAGCAAATAACCTTGGTAATGGAAGACGTCTAACATCGTAAAGGTTATGAGCCAAGTGCTCCCTATCATATTCGGAGAGTATATAAGCAAGAAAACGAACAAATTTCCCAGGAGAAGCAGGTAATGATTTAAGGATGGCCTGAATATTTATATGAGTAGATAATAGCATGCAGGTCTCTTTAATTCTAAACCGTTCGCCTTCAGACAGCTGAGTATTTTTGGGCCATGCAGGATCTCTTTAGCAGACCATTTGGTAGCAAAATTCCTTGGCAATCTTGGTTACATTATTAAGACTCATTTCCTATATTCATTGTTAGTTATTTTTAAAGATTATCTTTTCAATATTTGATACTTATCATGAATGTATTATGCAGAATATAACGAATATAACGCAAGGTTTTTACTTTAGAAAGTTCTACCATGTTTTTCAAATAAGAAGTAACAACTGTAGTACATGCTTCTAATATGCATTGGCTGTTTCCAGAAGCCAATTCTACTTTATAAATGATAGAAGGGTACTTGGTACGGAATACATTACGTGCAAAAATTATATCAGAAGGTAACGTAGTTCCATTGGTTACTTTACAATTATTTACTAGTTGACATATAGAGTACCAGAAATTTTGCCTGAATATAAAATTTGGGATGATAACGTCTTTATGCACTAGTATATAATAATTTACAAATACTTGAGCCCTGAACATCAATTGTCTAACGTCTTCACAGGTTCTTATAATTCTTGACTTGATAGTTGCAGTAGATTGTGAATTAGCTGATGATGATGTTGTGGCAATGTTAGTTTCATTATTACGTATGCATGATTTAAAGGGAATCTTTCTTGTAAATGATTGATGAGGTTTACCCAAGTTATTATTGAAGACCTCAATCTTTGATAATAAATATTTCTTACAAAGTGGGAATTGCGATGAGCTATGTCCTACTCCTTTGCAAGTAGAAAGTACTGCATTTGTATCATTTGTCTTATGTTGTTTCACTTCCTTCTTTTCTGGCTTCATTTTGAAGTTTTGGTTTCCCTTGCATGATGTGCCCACTTGAGAATAGTTAGAATTGATGAAAAGGATAATTATATCATACACAATTACCATAATTAGCAGTATGTGGGTTATATTTACTGAATTTATAGTAGCTTTTATTATAATGGCCAACTAAACCACAATCTAGACATTTGGGAACTACTGATTTGGCATTTAGAATACACATTATTTTTATTTGTTTTGCTATAACTCTTACTAGCTTCAGAATTTCTTTGATATTTGGCACTTTGGATGTTAGCATAGATAGTTTTTTTATTATACATTTAAATATGAAAAGTTTAATAACTAAAGAAAAAGAACTTTATAATGATTTATTATTTCTAATAAAGTATGCTTAGTATTCTGTTCGGTTATTTACGGGTAACCAGGCAGTCAAAAACCAATAACTGGTTCAATACAATGGTAATAAATGAAAGCAACAAAAGAAAATGAATTAGCTACAGTAAATGGAATTGCGTTTTACCACAGACAGTAAATATATTTCACTAATACAATAGAAATAGTTTTGAAAAAGGCACACTTGGCAGGAAGTACGTTAGTCGTTTGGTTAGATTAAGGGTATAAGAAATTGACCTTTCAAAGCCGCTCATTTAGTAATCGTCAATGTGAGTTGCATTACATAATTTTTTTTTTTTTTTTTGTGCTTTAGATTTTCGAAAGCTAATACATTAAACAGCTCAGTTTATGACAATTTTGCTATATCTACTTGTTAGTGATAAACTAATAAGTCAAAATAATAAATTGAAGATAGATAATATAAAACGGAAGAGATTTTATAACTGCTGGAGTAGCTTCAATGTACTGAGCTTAACTGCCATTGAATTTTCAAAAAAAAAAAAAAAAAACTATTAAAAAGCAAATAAAACGTACAGTATTACAAGAACAATGTACTCTTTACAAAGTAAAAGCTAAAGCAATTATGCTAGATAGAACCCAAACATCTTTTTATCCAACTATAGCGAACCTACAATAATACTCACATAACAAAATACTATGACAACAGAAGTGTAATGATTCACATTATATGACATATAAAATTGCATGAATTAGTTTCAGTTGGAAAAAGATACATATAAATACTTGGACGTCAAAACAGATATATAAAGCTTTAGTGAAAATATCTGTTCTTAAACATCCCGTTCACAGCCCCATTTCCTATTATCTTTTACTTAAATAAATTATAATAAATCACTACCACAATTATTATAAATACTTACTTGACTCCATATTATTTACATTTAATAAATAGTAAGTATAGACCATATAATAATTGTAACAATTAGAGTAACACCAAACACTACCTCTTAGTACATCGTTCTTACCAACTACTACTCCGTTGGCTTCCAGATAATTGTACTTCTTACAAGAGGCACTCAAATTGTTCGGCTTAAGATTCAAAATAGTGTATTATTACTTGCAAATTTAGGACTAACTGAAATAAGTAGAATAAAAATAATTACTGTATAATAGGTACAGTATATTGAAGAAGAACAACTTGCGTAGAAGTACTTTTTACAACTTTGCCCTAAAGATTGTACAAAAAAATTCTTTCAAAAAGAGTAGATTTACTGCATATCAGGCTCGCATTATGGGGACTAAATTATTAAACTCCGTTTTATGCGGAGTGTATCCTAAAATACCGAGAAAATTGCCACAAAATTTACTTTTTAGTTGATAACTCTTGCTATCTTAAAGTAATTTCAAAGAGCAATATTTCAAAACAGATATATAGAGGAGAGAAATAAATCTAGTAGAAGTCCTAATTAAGCTCATACAATATTTATAAAGATATTTCCATTAAAAGCGTACAAAAAAGCAACTTCAATGGAGTATAACTCGAGATAGCAACCGTTTGAGCACATAGTTTATAAACCAAAAATGATTCTTTTATTTAGTTTTATTTTATTTTATTATAAAATCAATTTTGAAAAATCATAAATTTCCCCTTGTATACCCTCGTCCAAAATTTGACTCTTCTGAAGAAAGCTAATAACTCTATGAAAAATAGCGCTAGAGTGACAAGTAATGCCTCAAATTATAGATATTTTTTTGCTTTATTTGTCTGTACTATTAGCGTTACAACTCTATAACAAAAGTATTTTTAGAATCATTAAAAACCGATTTTAATATTTTTGCTTTTTTTCCAAAAATTTTGGTGACAAAAATTTTTATTAAGTATATGATTAAATGCAAAATTAAATTTCACTTTGAGGTTACTTAATACAGTGAGCGAGGTTACTATACACTTTCGATGTCAATTTTACATTTTAAAAATTTAGGATCATTTTTATCTTTTTTTTCATCATCAGAAAGTTTTTATTTTAAATTACCGCCACACCTGAGACGTATGAAAATTTAGAAAAAATATGTCGAATTTGTTATTTTTTGCAATGCAATGGTATGTCAGGGGATGTTTAAATTAGAAAATCTAGTAGTTACGAATGGAACAACTCATTATAAAAAATTATAACAAGGTAGTAAAATAATTTTTCAATTCAAATATGTACTTTTTTAATTCAATTTACAAAAGTTTCTTGTACATTTATGAGTAATAAGATATTACATTTATTAAATTCTGTGAGAAAAAATTCTTTAAACATCTCTTTTTTGTTTTTATTTTATATCATTTTAACCATGCAACACGTTGCATGACGACGGTGAATTATATTAAGTTTACACAATAAAATTTTTCTGTTCCTTTCATCAAATATTAAATCAAATACAAATGTATTACAATTTAAAAGGAAAAACAACGTTTTTTTTTTCAGATTATCAATGTAAAAAAAACAAGAACATTTCGTAAGTTGTCAGAACGGAGCGTCTCCTTTTCTAACACAGTATTTACACTAAAAGCTAGAACAAATGAAAATAAAATTAGGATGTAGCGAGGAAAAAGTTTTGATACAATGAGGATGAAGTTTGGATGGATAAGAATTAAGATTTAGGTAGAATGAGGATAAAAATGGAATGAGTTTCAAAGGTGATGTGATGAGAATTTGGGATAAATTAAATTTAATGAATACTCAAAGAATTATTTAGAGTTAGGAAAAAACGGTTATTCATTTTATTTTTAATTAAAATAATTGAAAGATATTACTGTCTATTGTGGTATTTTTATCCCATTCAATGTGTATTGCGCTTTTTATATAATATTATATTGCAATTTTTCAATTTTAAATAAATTGAACACAGGCTCAATTCAAAAAAAAAAAAAAAAAAAAAAAACTCATATTAAACAGCTAGAATCTAAAAATTGTTCATAATTTTTACGAATTTTTATTCTCACTTTATCTAAATTTCGTTTTATTTTGCCCCAATATACAGCTACAATCTCCCGAAAATCAATTGAAAGCTATCCAAATATTTTTCTGGAATGTCTGAATTTCAAGTACTGTAATTATGTTCTGTTATCTGCTCAAAACTCTATGAGATGGACTATCTGGCCTGTAACCTACTCCCGGTTCCTTCCCAGAATCCCGGTAATCTTTTTGTTCAATAACTCTCCACAAATAGATCCTGATTTCTGATATATTTATTATAACTCTCTCATTACATTTTACTTTTGCATTTTCCCAATTATCCCAATTAGGGGGGGGGGGGTTCTATTCTTTATCACTTTTTGATCTGACTAGGGCAAATAAAGCATAGCAAAGATGCTACGTGCCCACTAGTAACTTTTATTAAATTTATTATAAATAAAATTATATATTTGACCGTATTATTGTTCGTCACATTAAGTACAAGTAGTGATAAATTGAAAGAACGTATGACAACATCATTTGCTTGAACCTTAAAAAGTAAATTCGCTACATTTAATCAGAAATTTAGCGGAGCTTTGGAGAGAAGGACGACAAGAGAAAAAGGGCCAAGGAAGCCAAGGAATGTAAATTGTTGTTCTTTCAGGTTTTTTATATTAATTTTAACAAATGTCTACTCCACTTCTTTCAAGTAATACTGCACAAACTCTCGGAGCTGCTGCAACTAGCATGGCTAGCGATGCGCGTTTCTCTTTTCTTCAAAAGTTTCGTGAGCAACGTTTAGCTAATATTCGACCTCTTGGTGATTTCTTTGATAAAAATAGAATCAGTTTCACAACTAATTTTCATACCATTAGTCAACGTTGGAAGTAAGTTATTGTTTAAAATAAGGTAATAAATATATATATATATATATTTAACATTTTACAGCTATAATTTGCAATATTTCTCTGCAAATTATTTGGTAATCATCCTGCTCCTTGGTATCTATGCTATGTAAGTTTGTATATATATATAAAAAAAAAGAAAAAAGTTGGGTAAAGAGATGGGATAGATTGAGTGATAGAAATAGAGAAACTCATGTAGATTTGGTATTATAGTATTACAAGTTGGTGGTTAGTATTTACTATTGCTTTTCTATTTGGTGGATTCTTTTTGATTTCTCGTTTGGATGGACCTCTCACTATTGGTGGAGCAGCATTATCACCTTCTACTTTGTACGCTTCATACGCTGGTATTTCATTACTTTTACTACTTTTCTCGGGAGCAACAGGTGCTATTTTCTGGATTATTGGTAAATTATTTAATTTTCTGGGTAATGTTTATATGGAAACTAATATTTGAGTAAAAATGTAGGTGCTGCTGCTATTATTATTTTAGGTCATGCCGCTATTCTTGAACCAGGATTGGAGGGTGATTTCTCTGCAGACGGGCAAGTTTAATATATTATCTGTCGCACAACAAAAAAGGTGCTTTTTTCTTTATAAAATAATCAACTATATATTATCACTTCTCTTTTCTTTTTCTATTTTTTTACATCTTTTATTTCTTTTTATTTTTAAAATACACAATCATATCCTAATAATAAAGTTAAAAAAAAAACCAAAAAAAAAAAACCCCCCCGGGATTAAACTAGAATTTTATATAAAAGATGCCATCTAATTTGCTAATTGAGTCTACTTCAACATCTAAACTGTCAAAATCATCTACAACAAACAGAAAATTTAGCTTATTCAAAACCCATCAAAAGAGAAAAAGACCAAGAAGCGTAGATACAGTAAAATTCCAATCAGTTAAATACGACCAAGATTTAAAAAAGAATTTAAAGTTAAGAATAACAATAGGTCAGGCAAGACAAATAGCCCCAGTATGTATATTGTTGAAAAAAAAAAAAAAAAAAAAAAAAATCATGATTAGCTTAAAAACGTTTATATTAGGATATTGATTATTTTGTTATTGTGAGATGTTTAAAGCATAATCATAGAACACATGTTGTAAAGAATTCAACCGAACCTAATTGGTCTTGTTCATTTGATATTCCAATTAATAGTATTACCAAAAGAAAGCAATGGCGTCGAGGTATTACAATCATTCTTTGCTCAAAGGATAGATTCAGATCTCAATTTCTGGGTCAAATTCATTTGCCGTTTCCTGCTGCTGAAGAAGAATCGGCATTTTTGTATGATGATGTTTATAATAATGTATGTGTATATAGGACCATTGTGAGACATTTTTTCTACTTGTTTCTCTTCTTGCTAACATATATTATATATCATGAAGACAAACTGGCATCCCATTAATTCTACTCAAAATCAAAGGAAATTGTCATTGCCTGGTACACCTCGACGAAGAGCATTTTCAGAATCTCTAGGCGGTGAAATAAATGTCAAAACTGGCCTTATCTTGGAAGGCTTCGAGAATGATCATTCTCAAGTAAAAAACCAAAGAATTAAACATGTATGGAAAATGCTTACTTCACATAACAGTAATAATAATAATGTACAACAAGAAAATATAACAAATTCTGCTCCAACAACACCAGCAATAAGATCTGCTTCATCTTTACCTCCAGAATTTGGCTATTACATGCCAAATAGCAGTAGTAGTGGCACAAATACTCCCACTGATTACTTTAATAGACAAACCCATTTACGACAAAAATCAACAAATGCTTATCAGAGCTCTGTAGCTTCATCACCACAAGCCATATCTAATTCAAATTCTCGAAAACGACTAACTCGTAGAAAGAAAAAAATTGGCATTGAAGGCAAATTTCATCAGGATGTAATGGGTGTTACATTTCTGGAAGTATGCCATGCAAAAGATTTACCACCCGAAAGAAACTGTAATAGCTTACTCTTTAAATACATTTAATTCATGCTTATTAACATATTTTTTTTTTAGTGGCCCGTACAAGCTTTGATATGGATCCTTTTGTGGTAGTTTCGTATGGTACATCCACATTTCGAACAAGTGCTGTGCGACATAATTTGAATCCAGTGTGGAACGAGAAACTATTTTTTCACGTTCGCCATCATGAAGCCAATTACCATTTAAAATTTACAGTTTATGACCGAGAAAAATTCTCGGGTAATGATCTTGTTGCATGGTTTCAAGTTCCTATTCAAGATATTATCCGTCAACATAAAGAAATGAAGTTTGATGGAGAAGATGTAAACATGATTGAAAAAGAAATGGATCGTTTTACATTTCCCTTGCAAATGGTGAATCCTGATAAATGGAAGAATAAGCGCCCTACATTAACAATTCGTGCTAAGTTTATGCCTTATGAAGAAATTCGTAAAATGTTTTGGCTTTCCTTGGCAAAAGCTTATGATGCCGAGCATACTGGCACATTGAGTCGACTAGAAGTACAGTCCATGTTGGAAACTATTGGTTCAACTATCACTGAGGCAACCATTGATAGATTTTGGTTAAATAATGAAAAAGATCCCAAGAATGAAAGTCAAGAAATTACACTAGATCAATTAGTAGATAGTTTAGAGAATTATATGAAAGCTGAAGCTCAATACAATGGAGATAGACCATTTAACTCTCCCATGACTCCTTCAATGAGCGGTGATGACATGGACAATTTAACTTCAAACATGATGCAAATGGCATTGCGCAATGAAGGAATTGATGAAGATGATGACGAAGATGATGATGACGAAGAAGACGAAGAAGATGAAGAAGACGACGATTGGAATGGCATTGAAGAAGAAGATGAGGAAGAGGAAGAGGAAGAGGAAGAAGAAGACGATGAACTAATTGAAAACTCGTCGACAACATCTGAAGATGACGATCAATCACCTTTTGGTATATTAGAACCTGATTTGTTTGATAATTCTTTATTATCCATTCCTGCAATGCAACAAGAAGGAGTCGATTTGGCTGAAGCTTTGATTAAAGAAGAAAATAGTATGATTGAACGACTTCCAACTACACCTAATATCAACACAATAAAGCAAATGTTCCCTACTCATCGTCGCACAGCTGTAGAAAAAGTGATTCGTCTCAAGGAATGTCCGATCTGTCATCGTCCAAATCTTGGAAGAAGAACTCAAATGGATATCATCACTCATATAGCTACATGTGCTGCTAATGATTGGACTACTGTAGATCGTTTTTTAATGGGAAACTTTTTGACTGAGGCATATGCTCAAAGAAGGTACATTAGTAATCAGATCAAATAACTTCATTTTCACTAAACAATTTAATTCGCTTGTAGATGGTTTGTAAAACTTGTTCGAAAAGTAGGGTATGGAAAGTATTCTCTTGGTAAAGATAATGCCAATATTATTATTCAAGATAGACGAACAGGTCAATTAATCGAAGAAAAAATGAGTGTTTATGTTCGACTTGGTATGCGGCTTGTGTACAAAGGCATGAAAACCAGTATTCAGTCAAAAGGAGCTCAACGTATTTTGACCAATTTAACTTTAAAACAAGGCCGTCGCTTTGATTCACCCAATTCTGCAAGAGAAATTCCAGGGTTTATTAAATTTCATAAGATTCAATTACATGAAGTATGGAAACCTTTGTCAAGTTTCAAGACATTCAATGAATTTTTCTATCGAAAGCTTCGGCCAGGTAGTAGACCTGCCGATTCACCTGAAGATCCTACTGTTGCTGTTAGTCCTGCAGATAGTCGAATGACAGCATTTGATTCGGTTTCAGAAGCAACTCGTCTTTGGATTAAAGGCATTGAATTCAGTTTAAAGAAACTATTGGGTGATTCACCAAGTGCAAACGAATTTCAAGGAGGTCCACTTGCTGTATTTCGATTAGCACCTCAAGATTATCATCGATTTCATTCACCTGTAGATGGTATTGTAACAAAAGTAAAGCATATTTCTGGACAATATTATACGGTTAATCCTATGGCAATTAGAACAACGTAAATAATTTGATCATTATTTAATTTGTAATATGTATTAAATCTGTTGATAGTATTGACGTATTTGGCGAAAACGCTCGTACGATTGTTTGGATGGACTCTAAAGAATTTGGTAAAGTTGCTGTCGTTTGTGTAGGAGCCATGTTGGTTGGATCAATCATTATCACTGCAAAAGTTGGTAGTGAACTGAAAAGGGCTGACGAGATGGGCTATTTTGCATTTGGTGGATCCACTTTGGTAGTTGTATTTGAAAAGGGGAAAATGAATTTCGATCATGATTTATTAGAGAACTCGGATAGAACTGTGGAAACATTGGTAAAATATACAAACATCTTTATAACAAAACTTTGAGTTGACATTCACATTTGTAGGTTCAAGTTGGAAACCATATTGGTAAATTGCCACCACAATAGACATATTAGCTTATAAATGTAATAATACCCTCATTTATATATTATTTTTATTCTTATTTACAATGTTGATGATGGTATACATATCTACTAATATTTACTGTAATTTTAATCTTAAAGCTTCTTCTGCTTCCTCATCAGCCTACAAACATATTACTACAACCATTTCTAATAAAGATTATACAACTTACTAGCATTTTTTGCTGATCTATGAACCACGCTGGTAAATGTAAAGGCAATGTAACTAGATCTAAATCAAACAATTCTATAAATTGTTCATTGACATAACGTGCTTTTGTGCCTGCATAAGATCGGTACTATTTTCAATGTTACGATTAGGTCATACAGTCTGACATTTTGATATTGATTTACCTCTGTAACTATAGAACTGAAATTCCAACCTTCAAGTTTTCTTAAGCATCCTACTAAAGTACCTGTTTCATGAATACCTGATCTATTGGATTTAAGCCTTTAAAACTATTGAAACTATAGACAATTTAACTTTAAAAACTTACGTGCACATTATCAAAATAGGATGTGTTTCTACATCTAATATTAACTCTAATCCCTCCTTAATGAGTTCTTCAGATACAGGTCTCCATGTAGAAGGTTGAGTTGGTTTCCAAGTTGCCATACCAACATGCACAAGCTTTATATCGCCCTCTTCAATGAAATTAGTAGTTACTCTGTTTGGAAGTTCTGGACTAAGCATGACAAGTGTTTTAAAACCAAATTGCTTCAAATATGAGAAATGAGGCTGCTGTAACATATCTGATCGATATATTCCTGGTCCAACAATTCCAAATTGTTCAGGAGGACTCAGCAAATTGAGATTATTAGCTCCCATGATAATATAAAAAAAAAAATAGTATTCCTATTAAAGAGTGTTATTTGGAGTGGTACACCAGAAATAATTCCTTGAAAATCTGAATATTGATTAGCACTCCGTAATCCCGTTGCTTCTTCTAAATGCCTATCCAATGTATATGCTTTCAAATTCCAAAGCAATTATGGCAATTAAATCACTATGATTTCTATAAAAGAGTGCTAATTTCATCTCGAATATAATTCTGATTCAGGTTATGTATAACGATAGTATCAATTGAATGATTTTGCAAGCTCATTCAAGGCGTGCATCTACTATTAGAACTTACCATAGCTTTCCACGTCAGAGCTGCGTTTTAAACAGATATCATGTTTTCATTTGTTCAACAATCAACATCTACTTTATTTGCAAGTGTTCTTTCATAGCTAACAGCCCTTTTCATTCGCAATACATAAACAATATGGTAAATATTGATTCGTTTTCGAAAGTTCATTAGCAATTAACAACTATATTCAGGCACAAACAGCTACTCAAACTATTGAAACAAATCATGAAGATATGATTGTAAGTAAAGTATAGCTGTAACGCGTTCCTAAATCTAATATGAAATGGGTTTACATAGCATGATGCTCAACTCGATTATTATTCTCGTCGCTTAGCAACAGCTTCTTCTGATCACACTATCAAAATATTTAATGTCGATGGTGATAATCAAACACTTAGCCATACCATTACAGAGTAAGATGAGAAAGCCAAAATTTACATATAACAAAAAACTGAACATTGCAACAGTAATACAGCTCCAGTTTGGCAAGTAGCTTGGGCTCATCCCAAGTTCGGTACAATCTTGGCTTCTTGTGCTTACGATGGTCGTGTACTTATCTTTAAAGAACAAAACGGTATTTGGACAAAGATTCATGAAAATAACAAGCATACAGCTTCAGGTAAATAAAGCAATCAATAGAGAGAAAATTGATATTGATTTATCCAATATAGTCAACTCTGTCGCTTGGGCTCCTCATGAACTAGGTGCTATATTAGCTTGTGCCTCTTCTGATGGTAAAATTTCTATTCTCGAATACAATGGTACACAAACAAAATAAATCAATATAAAAGAAAAAAGGGCATTTGAAATTGAAATATTCTCTAATTTTAGATGATGGAAGTTGGGAAACACAGTTAATTGATGCACATGGCATTGGCTGTAACGCAGTTACTTGGGCACCTGCTGCTATTCCCGGTAGTTTAGTTCAAACAAATGGTGGTAACCCCAATGTGAATGTCGCGAAGAAGATTGTTTCTGCAGGCTGCGATAATTTAATCAAGATTTGGGGATATAAGGATGATAGCAAAACTTGGCAAGAAGAGGAAACATTGGATGGTCACTCTGATTGGGTTCGTGATGTTGCATGGGCTCCCAATGTTGGACTTGCCAAAAGCTACTTAGCTAGTTGTTCTCAAGATAAGTCTGTCTTGATCTGGACACAAGAGAACCCTAAATCAGAGTGGACCCACAAGACATTGGGTGAAAAGTTCCCTGATGTTGTTTGGCGTGTTAGTTGGTCATTATCTGGTAATGTTTTGGCCGTTTCTTGTGGTGATAATAAAGTTACTTTATGGAAGGAGTCTCCAAAGGGTGACTGGGAGCTTCTTGAAACTCTTGAAGAAAATGCTTAACTAATATTGATTATAAAAAATAAAAATTTGTATACACTAAATAGCATATGATAATAGTAAGTATTGGATAGATTATAAGAGATATTATAAAGCTAATTAAAAATCCTTGCCTTCTCCTTGTAAATCTATTTAATGAAGTATGAACAGAGTGAAATTTTATCATTATAATTGGATATCTCTTAAAATTCATTTGTGCATACTACAACGTAATTTTGCATAATAAAATGTAGGCTTATTTTTTTTTAATCCGACGAGGACAGAATTTTTGTTGTAAACTTGATATGTACATCATTAAAAATAGCCGCTCATGAACAAAATCAAAGTATGTTATTCATAAATTCTTTGCACATTAAGTGAAACTTCAAAACTCAAATCCCAATCATTATTTGATTTTATAAAAAATTACAAAAAATATCTAGAACAACCCATACCAAATAGTTGAAAGAGTGCGCCTTTTCGCTTTAACAGGAGCTTGTCATTTGAATTCATATTCGGCAAGAGCCAGCGTGTTTGCCGACCGTAGTAGGCGCGAAGTATAAATAGCAGGAAATTAGCTTGTTCTTCAAACCTATCAAACGCATAATGTACCATGGAAGCTAATATCTGAAATTCTTGTAGTACCTATTTATACCTATGTCCATGTCGAGGGACAATTTATCTAAACCATTACATTTAAAGATCGTGTTTTTATCTTTTTTTCCATAAAATGGGCAATAAGCTACAGGTGAAATCTCTCGCAAATTTTCTCAACACATAATAAATTGTGGAAGTTACTCTTTGGGATCATCATTTAAAAAATGCGTACCTATTCTTATGTAAAATTAAGCGTTACAGTATTGGAATAGGAATTCGCCAAGATAAAGCTTTTGTTGTGAATTAAGATTTAGGTCTTTTTGGATGGTTTTCAAAGCATTTTGCACAATACTGAGTCTAATTATGTCAAATTTCTAACAAAAATATGCCTACCCTATGTGGACCATTGATATATGTTCGAAAATAGAAGAGTTAATACCAAAATTTAGGTACACTCTGTGTTGTGTCAATATCTATATCAAGGTCGCACATCCAATGTTCCAGTCTATAATCGGTATTATAGTAGATTAAAGTGTATTCACACGATCTACATCGTGTTCTCCACGTTGTTCCACAGCATATCCTTAAGATATTAAATCTAGTATTAGTTGTAATGAAAGTATATAAATACATCCTCTGGATGTATCGTTAATAAAAAGTGTAATATTTTGGCAAGATTATTTCTATTGACCCTTTTGACATTTCACTCTGGCTTAACGTTGACCAGAATAGATCTAAAATTGATTGAAAAATTACTATGATATTCGTTCCAAAAACTATTTTATATGAAGATTCCATAGGAAAGATATAACTTTATAATAATCTTACATAAAAAACCAAATAACTGTAAATTTTAAAATCGCCATTTTCGCGTTTTTCCCGTAGTGTAACAAATCGATCAAAAAAAGATTGAAAAAACAAAATTGTCAAATGCCTTGGGAAGTGCAAAGTAAGTTGAACTAACGTAGTAATTATTTTTTTGTTTGGCTTTAAATTTTGCATTCACCTAATAAAATATGAGACAAGTGTTTCATGTTAAGTTTTGCATAAAATGCGATTAAAGTTTTGAAGGATTTTTTAGAGTTACATGTCATTTTTATAAACAAACTTTACATTTAAATAACGGGTATAAGGCGCAGTAGAATTACCTATCGATTTAGCTATTGGTGAACTTTTTAGTTACAGTTTTCGTTGAGAAAACACAATTTTCATCATTTTTTTTAAAAAATTCAGAATTTGGTCAAGGGTATACTGGTCTTTTTTTTTTTTGGAGCAAAACCATAGATATTCTTTTTTTTACACATTTTTGGAAATATCTCAACGAAAAATCAATATTTTGAAAAGAACCAAATTACATCCTGCAGAGTTTGACGAGGATCATTGCATGGATACAAAATAACTGTTGTTCATTTTAACGATTATTTTGAAATCTGCTATAAATAAATGTCAAAAAAAAGAAAAAGAAAAAAAGTGCTCAGTTTTTTTTATACTTGAGTATGTTATAAAGCGCCACAAAAAAAGTAAGTTTAATTATTAGCAAGTGTCAACATAACATAATGTTATATAAAGATATGAAGGGTTAAAGTTTCTAATTTTAGCAGTAAAATACTTGTAGAAATGCGAAACATTAACGCTGGAAAAAGCAATATTAACTGTTAAATATAGGGTGTTTCCAAATACCCATTTTTGAATTAAAGTTAAAAATCTCAGCTACATTTCCATATAATGTTTTCTTAATGTTATTAGGGTGGCCAAAGTATTGACGATTTTTTTTGTCGATTTTTTTCATAAACATAGGGCCAATAGGAAACTGCTCAACCTTGGCGACCTTTTGTCAAATTTCTTGCCGGATTTTTTGTCGACTTCATTGCATAATAAATAAATGCGTTAGAAATAAGGAACAATTTTGCATAGTTCTTTTTGTAGCGAAGGGTTAAGGTGCACTGTGATTTCCGTTTCATCTGAGATTTAGAATTACATCGAAATATTATTCATACAAATAATATATAGAGTTAAGTAAAAGTTTAAATTAGGTTTGAAATAACCTACAGCAAACGTGTATATAAGATTGTTTGCAATGGGCAAACAGTATAAAAATTAGAATAGAATTGAATGTATATAAAGAACTTAGGAGAGAATAATAGAGTACTTTATTTTATTCTTAAGAAGTCAATAAAGAAAACAATATTCTAATTATTGTGATTTATCAGAATTAGGAATTACCAAATTACCAGTTTAGAGCATTTGTCAAACCATGATATTTGACATGCAAATTATACAAT
This sequence comes from Mucor plumbeus, assembly GCA_016758945.1. Taxonomy (NCBI): domain Eukaryota; kingdom Fungi; phylum Mucoromycota; class Mucoromycetes; order Mucorales; family Mucoraceae; genus Mucor; species Mucor plumbeus. Next base: position 50,251 of record JAEPRC010000260.1, read on the forward strand.
GCTGCATTCCTTGCGTTTATCATCATGCTACTATGGGACTATAGAAGCATGATTCTATTATATTCATACAATATCCACATGTTCATTCTAACTATATTATCATTCACTTATCCAATTAGTATATAAACCCTCTCTATAAGCTCATAATAAAACGGTACTTTTTCATTTGAATAATTTTATACGTTTATCTTCCGATAAATCAGATTGAATCATTATCATTCTTTATATTTTTAAGTTACTTACCGTATATATCAACTAATTCATACATCTAATTGAATATAATACTTAACCATGCCTATTGGGAACGCATACGAACGTAAGAAGGGACGTGAAACGCAAGAAAATACCAAGAGAAGAAGAACAATGAAGATAAAATGGAAAAGGCATCCAGAAAAATCCACCCAGAACGTACAATAAAGGAAAGACAAAAGAGACCATTGAGACCGCTGAGAATACGGTATTGTCCAAATTTGAATGGTCTATGAATACTTGCGGTTTATCTAATAATATTAGTTTTTCTGATTATCTTCTTGAATTGCTGACAGAAGAAAATGGAAGGCTAATACTGATGTACAAACGTATCAAGGTTGATAACAAATTGCTTGATGTAACAGGGTCTGGGGCATTACGTGAGATTATAAGAAGAATCCGTAAGCTAGGAGGAGAAGGGATCACCGAAAACGCAGTGAGATCAAAAATAAGAAGAATTGAAGAGAGGTTTAGGGCAGTTAGCAAGTATGAGCATGAAACAGGAAGAGGAAACAATGAATATGGGCTTACTGTTCAAGATAATATATAAATAAACAGCTCGCCACAAACAAAGCATTAATATTGCCTGATATTTGTAGAACAAATGGAACAAAGCTGCCTCAAATTCAATGAATTGAGTAGCATTTTAGGTGACAGAAACAAGGTTGCAGCTCGTCCTTATAACACCGACTAAAGCAACAAAGCTCTTGTTCCGTACCATGTCCCAAAGGCCCGTAAGATACCCTTCCCTACTGAAGAGGAAACTGCTCTAGTTTCTGAGCCCATTCCAGTCTCTAGTACTGCAGTTGTTACCAATCATCTTTCTACCTCTAGCATCAGAGCCCATAATAAAGGAAAGAAAAGAGCAATTGATGATGTTATTTTGGATACTGATCCAGAAAGACCAAGCCAAGTGGCAAAAAGTGGTGAGATGTAGGTAAAGGGTTTGTTAGAAATCTTGGAAAAAGAATCCAAAGCAAGGGTTATGATTGAGCATATAGAAAGATCGGGTAAAGAGAATGGATTGTGTTACGAAGACATTCAGAAGAAGAACGTAAGAGAAACTGTTGATAATATTTATAGCACCCATAGTTAAACAAAAATTAATAACTTTATTAATAAACATATTATATATACCAATATTTTATCATTCATAATGATACTTTTCTTAATAACTGGCATCTAAGCTTTTTATGTCATAATGATTCAAATTTAAAACGTATTTTTTCAACAATTCCCACTTCCCTTTGCCTTCAGATGTATGAACATCTGGTACAAAGTTGGTATCAATATCATACTTTTTAAATTTGTTGCTTCTTTTCTCGGAAGAATGAATATCAGCTGTTTCAAAATATTCATCTCTACTATGAGTGAGATAAAAGTAATCAATGATTTCAGTCATATAAGCTGGAGAATCATTCTCAATACAAAAGCTATGTCATATAAAGCAAGTTACAATCCATCAATTGTAACTGTTCATATTTTCTTCCTCGTTTAAGCGGATACTCAATTCATCAAGAGATGGAAATCTACCTTTTAAAGTACCAAAACAATTTTCAATGCTTACTCTTGCTCTTGAAAGAAAGTAGTTGAACTTCCTATCACTACCTTTTAAAGCCTCGTATTTCAGGCTTTTCCCAATAGGAACACACCACCTAGCTTTCGCATACGCTGAATCAGATACTACGTATTCATCGCCTTCAAAGTATGCATCTAAGTGATCCAAGCAACCTCGTTTCATTACAACACCAGGATCATTAGCACTCCAATAATGTCCAGTTTCGCCGAAAAGAATACGAAGAGCAAAATCGCAGATTACCATATTTTGAATAGCTGGTCAGCTCTTTCGAGTCCAAAACAATTCAGGATGCCAATGAGGGGCTTGATAGATAGGCAATAAACTACCATCAAAAAACCCAATACAGTTGGGCAACCCAAATAATTCCTCATGTCTTTTGATTATTCTTTTTCTCCCCTAGCCCATCGGCCATTTGACGTACTTGCCTTGTCTTTTCATAATAGCATTAATAAAACTTTATACAGTCGGGATTACTAATGTTTCATCCATTTCCAATTTTTTCTATTTTTTTTTTTCGTCATAATTTTCTTTCAAACACTTTTTTTATTAATAAAACAATGTCCAAAACATTCGAAATTAACATCAAAAAATTGCAAGATCCAACAGGATCCAAGCAAGACGTAAAAAAATGAAACTTGGAGCTATATTCTATTTAAAACAGCTTGGATTTAATCAATATGACATTTCTACTATGATTGATATAAAGCGTCCTACAGTTCAAAATATCATATCCAGAGTAAACCAAACTGGCACTACTCTAACAGGTAAAAGTACTGGGAGACCATCTGCCTTTGATGACTATACACAACGTCATTTGGAACGAACAATAAGGAGAGATCCCTTCCAGACGTTAGAGACCATTACGGGGAAACTCAGAACGATGGGGAAAAATGTAAGCCGCTCGACAACAAGAAAATGGGTTAGCAAGTTGGGCTTTAGATATTATACACCTGCTGTTAAACCCAAAAAAAATGAGGAGCACAAAAAAAATAGATTAGAATGGGCACATCTTCATAAGAATTGGTCCAGTGAGCAATGGAGACAAGTAATTTGGTCTAATGAGTCAATATTTCGCGTTTCAGGTAATGATGGAACGCCATTAGTTTTGAGAAAAGAAGGTGAAAGGTATGAAAGCTGCCATACATTACGTTCAGTAAAGTTTGGTGGCGGTAGTTTGATGGTTTGGTCTTGTTTT
>JAEPRC010000261.1:0-20000 GCA_016758945.1 Mucor plumbeus
ATTTTAAAAATGATGGACTAGTCCAACAAAAAGATGGATCCACCGCTAAACTGACGGTGAAATGTTACAAAAAAGTACCATCTTTTACCGTCAAGCTAGACGGAGATAATAATGGTACTAGGACATTTGTCACTCTAGCTCTATTTTTCATAGAGTTATTAGCTTTCTTCGAAAAAGGTAAATTTTGGACGAGGGTATACAAGAAGAAATTGATGTTTTTTTCGAGATTAATTTTATAATAAAATATAATAAAACTAATTGAAAGAATCATTTTTGGCTTATAAACTATGTGCTTAAACTGTTTCTATCTCGAGTTACAGTCCATTGAAGTTGCGTTTTTGTACACTTTTAATGGAAATAGCTTTATAAATAATGTATGAGCTTAATTGAGATTTTTTTTTAGATTTTTTTTCTCCTTTCTGTATCCGTTTTAAAATATTACTCTTTGAGATTGTTTTAAAATAGCAAGAGTTATCAACTAAAAAGTAGATTTTGTGGTAATTTTCTGGGTATTTTAAGATACAGTCAGCATAAAACGGATTTTAATAATTCAGGTCCCGTAATTCGAGCCCGATATGTAGTAAATTTGTTATTTGAAGTGATTTTCTGGTGCAATCTTTAGGGTAGCGTTGTAAAAAGTATTCTAACATACACACTCTGACCTCCTGTATGCTCTCAGAGCACATGGGTGTGCTCAAATGAGATGGTCAATAGGCTCATAAGGTCATCGATGCGCTCATAGAGAGTATCTCAGATATTGACCGAAAAGTTAATCAATGTAAAGTTAAATCAATCCACTTTTGACATACAGTCGAACCTCAATTTAAGGACACCCGTGGTTTCTTTTAAAAAGCCTCTTATATCGAGGACCTCCCTTAAATCAAATTCAAAACACAGATCAACTTCAATTTTTAGAGAGAAATGAAGGCATCTTAGATAATCACACCACATCCTTAATCCATGATGATAATGATGAAATTGACGATATGGAGGAAACAAACGATGTTATTCCTGTAAATTAAGAAAAATCTTAGTAGATGTAGGTCATCTTACTTCAAACTTTGTAGCTACAAATAATGAAGATTTCAAAATACTTAAAGATATAGTAGATTTTTACTTACGATATAAGAAAACCTGTAACACAATGTAGTTGCAATCAAATTACATTAAATGGGGTTCTTCTCTCAAAAGATTAGAAAACATTTTCAGTATTTACATCAAATAAAATTTTTGTACCTAAAACTGTTCTTTTTTTAATTTTGGGGTCAATAATGTTACAATAAAATAAGGGACATGTGGAAAGAAAAAGTTTCCTTGAATATAAATTCAAAATAAGGGAGTTTAAGCTGTAAAATTTGTCCACCAGGCAGTCTTTGGTGGATACAAAAACCTCCTTTATATCAAGGTTTCCATTATATCGAGGGATCTAATATTGAGGTTTGACTGTAGGTATTTTTACAATGATTATTTGATTAAAACAATCCATGCATAAATTAATTATTGCTATGTAACGTGAATTATTACAGATATTGTAGGGAAATTTATTGTAAGTTTTTACATTTGCAAAAAACAGGTTTCACATAGTCTCAGCTGGCTTTTGAATAGTTCTGGAATTTTGTAAGACAACATTGAATTGAGTCATGTTAAATTTTCAAAGAGAATTTACCTCCCCTCTATGAGCCATTGATATTTGTTCAAGAATAAAAAGATAATATCAGAATATAAATACACTGGCTCAACATAATCTATATTTACCAAAATTGACATAAGGCCGATTAAAAAAAATTAAGCATCAAAATTAAGGCGTTGCTTTTTTAGTGTCAACCGATAAATATCATTGAAAGCTACTTCTCATTTTTTGTTTCAACAAAAACCATTAATTTCTCGTCAAGATAACCAAAATAATCCTAGAAATTGTCTAATGAATTGTAAACTGCAAAGTAATTTGAGCTAGCGCATTAAATGGTTTTTGTAAAGCATTGAGCTTTGTGTTTGATTTATCAGAATATAAGTTATTGAATAAAAAATAGAAAATTAATCGAGGAAAGAGATATCGTTTATTTGAATGAAATTGAGAGAGTTTATATACTATTTAATTTGAGAAAATGAAGGGGTAATAAATATTGTTGTGGATGTTATTGTTTAATAGTAATGTGTTGTGATATAATATCGTGTTGAAATATCATGCTGGAAGACCATGCTGCTGGAAGCATGATTTAGTTGTTTATTTGTTGATCAAGTTTCGGTCCTTGGACTATTTTTTACCTTTCGAATTTGACACATCAGATTAAGAATGATACATCAGTGTTTATCTCAACAAAACTAAAACAGATGTTTCACCACATTAAAAATTGCTTAAAATGAGGTTGAAATTTTGGAAGTTTTTTAAAGATATACACACCTCTTTTTGTAATTTTTTTATAAATTTAAAATACCAAAAAATTAACAACAAAATTATCTATCGATCTAGCCATTAATAAACGTTTTAGCTACATTTTTCATAGAGAAAATAAAACTTTTGTCAATTTTTTTCAAATTCAAAATTTGGGATTAGGGTATACTGGTCTTTTTTGGAGCAAAACCGAGAATGTTCTTTTTTTTATACATATTTTTCAAAATATGTCTACGAAAAATCAAGATTTAAAAGTGTCTAATTTTACCTGTTCTTGAGACTTTTTTGAGATATAAAATGAAATTAGGAATAAGTAACATAATGCGGCCAATTCATATCTATTTAACAATATCTAATGTTTACTCTAGAAAGTGCTTAATATGATGCTAGTTAAAAAAAAAAAAAAGAGAACACGCTCCGATTTGAAGTTTGAAAATTACGAAAATTTGATTTTTTGAAAATTCAAATTTTGCCAAAGTAGATGACTACAAAAAAATTTACCAAAATCCATCTAACTTACGATGTGTAGCTTTTTCTGAGTGAATCAGAGCAACCTAATATAGTGAAAGAAACATAAAAACGATTCTTTTATTATTAAAAGATGTTCTAAAAGGAACAAATTAAATGACAAACGGGTTACCCCAGTACAGTATATCGTAGCAATAAAGGCTGCTCTAGCACTTGCAATGCATGTCCATTCCATTTTGTCTGCATGTGATTTACCATTTTGGCATTGCATAGCAAGTAAATTTAACAGTATTTCAGTTACCAGGCCTACCTTACAAGTAACGGATATCAGGCTGAAGCTACTCATATCTGTTTTTATATATTTGATTTAGAGAATTAAGTATTTATAAGAGGTACAACTTGCCAAAGCACAAACACTCGGAGCAAGCAGAGATTTTGAGATTGAATATATTCAATCTTCGCTGATCATTGTGAACTCATTTGAAGTTTTATTACTTGAACATTTACATTACGCAAAGTATTTTCAAAATAGCTTGCAATACGCTGCTAAATTTAATTGTCAAGCCTTGGAATATAAAATAATTTCGAAATATACTTCGTTTTAAAATATACTATAGTAGTTCTATTGAAAAGTGTAGTAATTTCAGATGTCAGAAGTGCGCCCAGCTTTTGAATATCATTAAAACTGGCTTTGAATGCGCTTTTTTTTGTGTCGCATTTTCTTTGGGATAACCATGACCGCATTGTTCAATTCTAAATTGATAATTGGTAGTGATAAACCACCTTTCTTTTTTTTTTTTTTTTTCATTTCACACAATTAATAAAAATGGCACAAAAGGTATAAATACTTCAATCTACAACATAAAATACAAATAAATCTAAACAATCACGAAAAAAAAAACAAAAATAAAAAACAAAACAAAAAAAAGACATTACCTAAATTTGGATCTGCAAATGCTTCCGTTTATAAATATATCTCGGGAAAATTCTATCATCCAAGCACACGTTATGAAGATCTTCAAGGGCTCAGTATCAATAAAAGTGGTGAATGTGATTTAATTCAGGTAAAAAGTTTATATTGTTATCATGTTTAATCAATTAACGCAACAAAATATAGGCCAATACAAAATTTATCGCTGTACCTCTCTCTGGTCCAGGCGGTCGTGTTGGTATAATCAATACCGAAAAACCAGGACGTCTTCCTACTCATATTCCATCTGTACTTAATAATTCTGAAGTGATTAATTTCAAATTTGATCCATTCAATGAAAATATTCTTGTCACTGGTAAGTTTACTTAAGCGCGTATCAGATTACTTTTTTTCTAATAATAATAAAAAAAAAAAAAAAAAAAAAAAAAAAAAAAAATATTGTGCATATTAGTTTCAATCGATAACAAGATTCGAGTTTGGGAAATCCCTGAAGGAGGTATTGAAGAGGATTTAGCAGAACCTAAATTTGTATTTGGATCAAGCACTATGGACAAAGTGCATTTAATTGAATTTCACCCCACTACTAAAAACGTTTTATTAACTACATCTGATGATTTGGGACATCCAACTGTTCGTATTTGGGATTTGCAAGCTCAAAAGGAAGAAATCACCCTAAAAGATCAACACAAGGATGTTATTTTCAGTTGTGCCTGGAGTCCAGATGGTACACAAATTGCTACCACCACCAAAGAAAAGAAGATTCGAGTTTTGAATGCTAGAACCGGAGATATAGTTGCTGAAGGACCTTCTCATAATAGTGTTAGACCTTCTCGTTTGGTCTGGTTGGACAATGAGTTGTTAGTAAGTGTTGGTTTTGGTCTTGGATCATCTCGCGAAGTCTTGCTCTTGAGCAAAGAAGATTTGTCAAAGCCATTATCTAAAAAGACGATTGATGTTTCACCCAGTATCATGAGCGCTCATTATGATCCTGATTGTCAAATCTTGTTTGTTGCTGGTAGAGGTGATAGAACCATTCATACATATCATGTTGAGGATAGACAACTTACCGCTATTGCCAAAATTGAAGGCAGTACATTGCAACAAGGATTTGCATTCTTACCTAAAAAGATATGTCATGTCAAGGATATTGAAATTGATAGATTTTATAGATTGACACCCAACAACATTGAGCCTGTTGGTGTCCGAGTACCACGAGCCAGAGTAAGACCTTATAAAGGTATATTTGAAATGATATACTAATCTATTCTTTCAATTTAGCCCGAGTTTTTTCAAGATGACATTTTTGTACCAACATTAGATTTAGATCATCCAGCTCAAGATGCTTCTAGTTGGTTCAAAGGAGAAAATAAACAATTGGAAAGAATTTCGTTGAAACCCGAGGATATGTCGCTTTTATCAACAGCACCTCCGCCAGCATCTCAAGCACAATCAAAGGCTAAATTTGAAATGGGTAAAAAGTTTGTGAGTGATGAACAACGCAAAAAGGAACAAATGGAACGCATGTTTGCTGCAGCAAAGAATATTGAAGATGTGCAAGTTAAGCCTAAACCTATAAATCCCGAGGACGAAGAGGTTGCTGAAGATGAATGGGATGATTAGTGAGGAAATTCTCTTGAAATTCTGTTATTTGCAGAATGATAATAATTTACATCTCCCACACACATTCAATAAAACCATGTACAATAACTTTTTTGTATAAAGATGCTTAAATTTGCCTACTTGATAAATTTTTTATTTAATTATTCACAATGATAACATTATCCTTAATCCAGTCATTTAAAGTAGGTAATTCGTTCTCGATAGTAAAAGGCTTCTTGTGCTTTTCATCAGATTTTTCTTTTGGTGGTTGTGTTACACCAGTGGAATCAGAATCAGAAACTGCTCCTATTCCTTGTTTGTTTAATATTGAAAATGCTTCATGAGCTATTTTTCCAACTTCATCCCATAATTCATCACAGTTTAAATTATCAATAGGAATATCATCATTAACACTATAAGCAAATTCACCATTACTAGCCATACTATCATTGTCAATATCATCTACTATGGATTGATCTATCACTGTCACTAGAAAAGGAAAATATTAGGATATTGATAACTTACTAAATTGGGATTTATAATTGTATTTATACCATCTGTTATAGGTTTACTTTTGCTAATTGGTTTATCCAAACTTCCTAATAACTCAACGTCTGTATATAATAATACTGCATGAATTCACATTGTACAAAAAAAAAAAAAAAAAAAAAAAAAAAAAAAGTCGGTCATAAATCACCTTTTTCAGATAATTGGGGGAAGTAATCAAATAGATCCCTTTGCGGTTGCTGTGAAGGTATTGATGGAGATGGTGGTAAATTGGAACCAGAATTCATCGTGGGATTCGATGTTGATTCCAACTTTCTTTCTTTAGATAGTATATTATTTATATTATCTGGGCTTGGTCTTTTAATACCAGCAATAGGGGCAACAATATCATTATCGTTTGTTACATGAAAGAATAGCTTACAGCATTTATGTCGACATCTAAATATAAATATAATAAACCTTAATACATTAATTATGGTACAAATGTTAGTACACTTTTACTTGTCTTTTTGCTTGCAACGGTGCTTACAACTATATACAAGTCGCATAATTAGAATATATATATATATATATATATATATATAAAATCATTCTAATACTCACGGCTCTGGAGAAGAAGGTACCTTCTTTTTGGGTTTCTTCTTGCTTTTTTCTTGTATTTGTTTATACCTTGTAGACTCAAATGAAGTACTAGGACCAGCTTCTCTATTGTTACTGCCTGTGAATAAAGCGTTATATGCTTTAGGATTAATATTATCATCTGTATCTTCAATATTATTATCTATTTCGATATCCATTTCTTCAATGTTGGCGGCAGGTGTTGATGTTAATGCTAATTTTAACACTGGCTTTGGTTCTAGATTCGGTACTGGCTTCAATGTTGATTTCGATCCCAATGCTAAATCTAATGTTAATGCTGGTCTTTGTATAGGCATATTGGACACTTGAAACACCTCTTGCATTTCAATATCATCATCTGTATCCATGAAATCCTCTTGTATTTCAGTAAGTTTAGGTTGAATTTTTTGCGGTTTAGAAATATTAGATGAGCCAGCTATTGAAATGAACTTTCTAGGGTCTAATTTCGGTTTATAATCCTTTTGGATATCAAGACCAACTTGTAAAAAATGTAATTAACATCAATTTACTTTTAAGCATAAAACATAATAAGCATACCATAGTCTCCACATTGTAAATGAGCATGAATGACACTACCTGAAGATTCAATCTCTACTTTAACATCGAACTCATACTTCTTTTTAAGTAAATTTGAAACTCTACATTTGTATATAACAAAGTAAATAAGAAACTATTTATTGATAAGCATGCCAACTTACAATGTACGGCGGAAATCTACTAAACGGTTTTCAGATGTCCCCATCCAGAACTGTATATAACAGCCTTTTCCTTTCTTGCTACGGGTAACTACATCTTTATTTTTTAAACTTATACCTAGATGCATTGAAACAATAACATTTCCAGTTTCAGGGTTTGTTGCAGATTCATTTATAGTTATCTACGAGTATGTAAATATGTCTAAATGCTGTACCCTTCTACTAAACATACACATACCTGATACATTTCAAGAACTAGATTTGGTAAAATAGAAATTTCTTTACAAAGTTTGATTCCAAATGGAGGATTTCGATGTAATAACTAATTAAGTGTTAATACAAATATCTTAATCTAAGCCATTTTATAATACGAACCTGCTCTAATCTTCCAGGATCACAATTTCTTAGTTGATCAAAGTTTATTAAATTAGCTTGAGCAATTGTCTTGGCATATTGCGAACCAATGCCTGGTAATTGTCGAGCAATGTAAGGCGAATCAGACCACATATGGGCTTGTAAACATTGATATAGTTCAAGCGCATATCTCAATTTGGCAGTATTTTTCTCTTGAACACTGCAATCAATTAAACCTAAAATTACAATATTAGTAATATGTTTTTAATAGCTTTGATAAATACAAACATCTTGCTATGCGACTAGAATGCTTCATAATGTTAGACCCTTCAATTGCTAGTAACGTAGTACCACCGTTATTATTATTCAACGAGATATCTCCAAGTAAACACTGAATCATTATAAAGACTTTATCAGATAAACTAGAGACTCTTTCAACAGGAAAGCGAATATTATTATGATTCTTGACTGAATTCAGAAACTGTTTGTCGCCCTGATTAAATCGAAGAGTGTCCATTTCTTCATGTGATTTACTAATGAGATCAAGCGTATCTTTCACAGATGCAGGTGTTTCACTTTCCATTAATCTAACCATTGTTGGAAAACGAATATAGTATATATCCATTGCAAAACCAAATGCTGTAGGCTTGAGTTTTGAATCGCTAGTTTTCTGAACAAGGTTATGATACTGTAATAACTCTAAATCCTTGGAACATATTTCTTGAAGTATAGTACTTGATGAAGTTGAGCCTTCATCCAATTTATAATGCACAGGGTTTTTTAGCAATCTGACATATAAGAATGTGGATTGGAGCCATTTAAATGCAGTGGCTTCGTTTGTTATCGTTCCCAAGCAGATTTCTGATACTAAATGCTCAATTAAGTTTTCATGAAGACGGCTTTCAAGATTAGTTGTGCCAGATACCAAAGATTCGTAGCGAAGTTTCATTTGCAATGTAGTTAGAATAACTACACAGCCTGATGTATCTAAACCAGGTCGGCCGGCCCTTCCCATCATTTGAAGGAGGTCGATATCTGTATATTCGTCTAAATTTCCGTTTTGATAGCCTACTAAAAGTATATTATAAGTAATTGGTTTGTAAATTACTATGAAAATTCACCTTGGGTTGACTTCACAATGACTAAATGTGCTGGTAAATTTACACCTACAGCCAAGGTAGATGTTGTAGCTATTTGTTTATTACATTGCTTTGTATGAGGATTTAAAAATTACTGCAATTTATGTTTCTGCTTTACCTATCACTCTAATTTCTTTGTTCATAAACTTGCTTTCAACTTGTGAACGATCATTAGGTTCTAATCCAGCTAAATTTATAAAATAAAAAATAGTACATAATGTTTAAATCAACATAAGATATATGTATATGTTTACCATGATGAAATGCAATTCCTCTCCTCACAAATTGGATTAAATTTTTATCTCTAAATGTAGAGCTATTCTGTGAAGAAACTGCAGTTCCACTACATGGTAATGTATTAAACTGTAGGTAAAAAAAAAAAAAAAAAAAAAAGCAAAGAAAATGCATATATTTACTTTAATGTTGATATCCCCTTTTTGTCCATCAATTTTGTAATAGTAAAGCATGCTTGTTCAGCAGATTTTCGAGTAGAACAAAAGACCAAAACTGGTTTATTGTTGCTATGTTTTTCAATCATCTCTAATAATCTAAGTATTTATTAGATTTCGATTACAAATACATGTTATTTGGGTGTTTACTTACTTCCAATCTAATTTGCGATCAAATAAAAACATATTTCCTTCTTTTTGTTGGTATGCATAAACAAATCTTTCAAGCTTAATAGGTCGATAGTCCTCAGAAAATGAAATGGCTAATTTATAGTTAGGCAGCTAATTAATTTATATGTATGTTATACATACGTTTTGCATTTAACCAAGTCGCTATGTCTTCCAAATTGGGCACAGTTGCTGAAACTGCTATATAACGCAAATTGATATCCATAGTCTGCGTATAAAAACCAGTGTAGATCAATTAATCCCTGAAATTTATGCAAATTTTCTGTCAAAAAATTACCTGCATTCTGCTTACACATGCTTCTAAACATGCTCCTCGTTTTTCATTAAGTATATGAACTTCATCAATCTGTATATACAAATATAACAGTTAATAAAAGAAAGTATGCATTTCTAAATAATAAATAATATCGTACTAAAAACAAATTTATTAGTTTCATTAATTGTTTATGATCATTCCAACGTCTTGTCATTGAATCCCATTTCTCAGGAGTGGTAATTCTATGAAAAAACAGTATTTTTAAAGCCTTATTTAAGCATAAATAATAATACTAAGAGTATATATTTTACATGATTGTAGTTTTTTGAATAGCTGAAATGGAACTTCTTTGGGTATCTCCTGTAAACTCTTTACCTAAAAGTTAAAAATATACTATCAATGCACTATATAAGCAGATAAGCGTTACATAATAATGCTTACATTCAATATCAAGGTGTTTAAATTTAAGCTGCCAATCCTTAGCTCTTTCACTACATAAGCTTTTTGTAGGCGCCATATATATGATTTTAGAATTACTTCCACCATTAAGAAGTGCTCGGATAATAGCTAGTTCCATAAAAACAGTTTTTCCAGAACCAGTAGGGGCTACAATGCATTTAATTTGTGTATTATATTCAATTGTTGTATATATTTGTTTACCCGAAATGACAAGGTTGTTATTTTGATAAAATGTCTAATTTTGAAAGTTTAGTTAGTATTGAGTAGACATTGTAATAGTATTATTTACATACATCTGTGAGACATTGTGATTGGATTATATTAAATACGCCAAATTTGAATATAGAATCGAATGGTTTTGCTATAATATGTTGAATGATTCAGTATAAAATATCTTTAAACAAATAAAGTGCATGATGATCTGTACGGATTTCACTAGTTGATCTTAATCCATTGACTATAGAATTATTGTCATTTCTATTGTTAATAGTTTGCTTTCCAGGTTTACGAGTGACTACAACTAATTCCTATTAAGACCTTGAAATACAATTGACAGCATATTATATGTATACCATTTTCAGGGATAGAATACAAAGGATTTTGCTGTATAAACAACATGTTTACATTCATGTTAGTGTATATTAACAAAATAAAAGAGTTGAAACATTTTATATGTATATTTCATATACCTGATCAACATTGTTATTGTTTTGTGTTGATGATGTTGGAGGTATTAATTCGCAAAATTCTGATTCCATACTGTCTAATATAGCTTCTTCTTTTGCTAGCCAATCTCCAATAGGATTAGGACTAGATGACTCTGGTATTTGTTGAGAAGAAGAAGCTAATTTATTAGAAATTTGATATTGATTCTTGTTGTAATATGGACTCTTCATTTGCTTTTATAAAAAAAAAAGAAAGAAAGGACATCATTATGTGCATTGACCAATTTTTATTGAATATCCTCTCCTGTTAAAGAATTCATTGGATTAGATGGTATGTCAATAAGATATGCAATTTTGACTTTTCATATTACAAAAAATATTTAAAATTATATAATATATTCACGGATAATTTAAAATTTTATGAATGCATTTATGTTGTGTTGCTAAAAAGAAAGTAAAAAAAAAAAAAAAAAAAAAATGATACAATAGCGTTTGTAATTCAGTGTGTATTTATAGGAGTGAATAGAAGAACCATTATATAACTGAAAAAAAAAGAGGGGGTGTAAGCCTTCTTTAGGTACACTTATAATGCATTGTAATGTAAACATCACATTATTGTATCCGTTTATTTGCCTTTTCTTTCCTTTTCTTTTCTTTCTTCTTATATACAATTATAACATGTCAGATTTAGGATCAAATGCCAAAAATTCAAATATGCGAAGAGTGCGTATCAAAACAGATTTATCAAATACATCTACTTCAAACTGTTACCTCAATTCAACTCCTACGGATAATTTCATATTTTCATCACTGTCAACATCACCAACACTTTCTGCTGCTAAATTTTCTCCTGCCTCCCCAAAGGCAACATTAAAAAATAGCATGGCAAAATCATCAGAAATAGTAGGGCGCGTGCTTAAACCTTCATTGAGAAAAATAGAAACATTATGTACTTCTGCTATCTCCAAATCTGTTCATTTTAATGTACCTCTTACTCAAGTAGTACATTTTTATACTCCTCCTCCATTGGATGGGTACAACGAAGACGATGAAGAAGAAACTGAAGAAGATGAAGAAGAAGATGAAATTAGAGACGAGATAGAAACGGAAAAGGAAAACGAAAAGGAAGAAGATAAACTAGAAGATGGTTTCTTTAGATTATATCTGGTAAAAGGTTTACAGGATAAGTGTGGCTCACTAACCATTGCTCAACCAACTATCAATACCCGAACTGCAAAGCATTTCACGTTTACTAGAACTGATATCAGTGATTGTGATATTTTATCTTCATCTAACTGGTCATTTTCAACCCATCCAACGAAAAGTTTTATATCACAAATGGTTAGTTTAGAGAGTGTTGTTTGGAACAATACATTGCAAGTCTTACAAGGGCGTGTGCTAGTACGTAACATAGCTTATGAAAAGAATGTTACGGCTAGATATTCTTTTAATTATTGGAAGTCTTGGATAGATGTTGAGGCGTATTACAAAGAATCTGTGTTTAATGATGGACCTGACAGTAAAAGTGCATTCGATCGCTTCATGTTTGAAATTGAAGTGACAAATAATAATCAAACACAGCCTCAATTCAGCTGTAGTATAGCAATACGCTATCAAACATTAGGTCAAGAGTTTTGGGATAATAACAATGGCAATAATTTTACAGTTCAAGCAAGGACATCACCAACACCAAAAAGGATATTAGAGCCATCATCTTTCCAAACAATAATGCAACAAAGCAACAATAAGAAAATACTGTCGATCATTCCTAGATTTGATACCATAGAGTATAATAACAGCAGTAATAATCAGGAGGAAAAGAAGCCTAAACAAGGTTTGAATGAAAGAAAAAGCAATAATGCGTACGTTTTAACACCTTCATCAACTACTACAAAGAAACACCAACATGATAAATTTAGGTTCAAACACAGGGCTATTAAAACAGCAGCACCAGTAGCAACAACAAAATCTACTACTCAGAAAAAGATTAATCCACGCTTCGCTAGTTCATATAAACAAGACAGCATTTACCAATATAATATGAATAATTCGTTTTTTAATATAGTCGATGAAGCAGTTGATATGAGAAAACTTGAAATACAATAAATAATATACATAGTATTTCAATCGATAAAAATATCTCTTATAGATATGGTAAACACCCTTATTCCTCCCTTTCCCCGGATTTCAGTGTATTTGTCATATACTGTATAGGTGGCGAGGCTTTTTGAATCGTTGATTTTTTATGGAAATTCATGATTTCTACTACATTTGTTAATCTTAATTATTATTCACAAATAAAAAACCCTTAACTACTAAACGTAATATGCATTATTAAAGAAACGCGAAATATGTATGAATTAGCTGTATTATGCTAACTGTTCCTGAACCCATTTTATATCCCATGAAAGACTTAGAAATAAGCAAAAACTACGGCTTTTTTTTTTTTTTCTTAAAAACTAGGCCTCGTTTTTGCTTATTTCTAAGTCTTTCATGGTATGTATAAACTAAATCTAAAAACAGATAGCGTAATTTAGTCATTTCATGTATTTTTTGTAATGTTCAAGAGATTACCGTTAGAAGTCCTTTACAAACCAATGATGTATGTGCTTCTCGAAACTGACGTAAAAGACTTATCAAAAGTTGTATAAATTACTTACATTCCGCAATTAAAGCAGCCTTAATTTATGAAGTACATTCAGTCCAAAATTGAACTATTGAATATCTGCATTGAATCAGTGTATCGTAGTTTCTTTCAAAATTATATATACAGTAGTTTTGTTGTTTACTATATAAATGTGGTTTGATAATTATATACGAATATTATTAACCATTTACTATGTGTAATTACAACAGAACATGCGGCAATTTCTAGTCACTTCAAAAGCTAACATAACAAGAATTCGCCTTGCAACCTAAGCATAACTTGATTACAGAAATCAAAATGTTTAAATTCTTTCAAAAGTAATTCTTGGGTATTAAAACGAGTTACACTGATTGAGTCTTAACGGCGTTGGAATAGTGTAAGGATTTCCTGTGTGCATTTCAGCTTTACAGAATGTCTTGTAGCATACAATGCAAGGAAAATTACTTTTTTAAAAAAAAAAAGATAAACTATTAATTACATTAAATTGCATACATACTTTTTATTTTTTTAACAGAACGTGTTTTAACAAGCTTATTTTGAACGATATAGTTCAAAACTATAATGTAATACTAGGATAAAAAGTTCTATGACGAGTACAAAAATTGAATAATTAGGCAGAAACAATAAAAAAAAAATTTTTTTTATGCGACTTTTAAAGGCGAAAAAATGCAAAAATGAGTAGAGAAATTATTTTTTATACATAATTTTTTATTTTGATTTGGAAGATATTTTACAAGCTTATATTATTTACAACAATGAAGCCTATGAAAAAAATAGAAATGTTAATAAACACGTCAATAAAAGTGTATCCGCATAATTAAAACTTACTCTTCTACTAGCTTCCTCTAACTCTTCTTCAGTAACGCGATGGCTTTCATCATCCGAGGGGATTTCATAGACACCACCCAAGATGAGGTAAGGACCATAAGCAAATTCCTTCAAATCATCCATTTGAGTGACACCAGACAAGACAAGAACGGGATCAATTTCAGATGTAATACCAGCAACGATATCAGTATCCATACGATCACCAATGATACATGTCTCCAATCTACTTAAACCGAGAACACGTTGGGCATAACGCATAATCAAAGCAGATGGCTTACCACAATAGAAAGCTTGTGTTTTGGTAACTAATTCAATAGAAGCAGCAAAAGCACCAGTAGATGGGATCTTACGGCCTTGAGAATCCAAAGTTTCAACATCCAAATTGGTAGCAATCAACTTGGCACCTTGTTGAACCAATTGAACAGCCTTGGTAATTTTTTCAAAGTTAATAGCAGCTGTTTCACCCAAAACGACGTAATCAGGGTTGTGATCATTCATATAAAAACCTTTTTCGTAAAGAGCATAAGCGAGACCAGGCTCACCAATAACATAACAAGTACCACCAGAGGGCATTTGAGATTCTAAAAAGAGTGCAGTAGCTTGACCACAAGTAAAGAAATGCTCAGCACCAACATCAATACCGAGACGATGTAACTTTTGTTGTAATTCTTGTGGGGTAGGAGCGGAATTATTAGTCAAGAAAAGGAATCTCTTGTTGTTGTCTTGCAAAAATTGAACCAATTCCTTAGCACCAGGCAAAAGATTGGTACCCTAGAAGATGAATATTTATTTAGTATCACTGTTTTGATTTTCTAAATGTTTATGTAAAAGCTTACGTGGTAAATGACACCATCCATATCAATAATGTAACCCTTCTTTTGACGAATGGCTTCAAGTCTTTCAGTGTGAAGGACGGGATCCTTCAAAAGGGCCCATTCTCTAGATAAGTGTTCACCTTGTTGCATTGTTAATATAATTTGATTTGATTTGTGTTTAAGAAAGAGGCATGAAATATGCAAATTTCAATGCGTATTTATACTACTACCATGCCCCGTCTTTTTTTTTTTTTTTCCTTGATTGTTTAATTAAAACCAATGACGTTTAGAAGTGATTTTAGTGTCTTGAAATTATAAAGGCAGCTCGTTCATTAATTACGTTTTACCTAGTTGTTTCAGCGCCGCCTTGGGATTAAAGAAGATCAAAGCAAAGACCGACATTGATAAGACATGGCTTTACTTTGCTGAGATTGATTTACTCACAGAAAATGATGTAGAAAATGACTTTTAAGGCTCTATCTTCATTACTAAAAAAGGTTTAACTTTGATCATTAATGACGTTGGCCGCACTTGATTATCTCTTTATGTAATTATCATTATAATATATACACAAGTCGGGTACATTTTAAAGTAGTAGTATTGTATAAATATATATATATATATATATATATATATATTTGTACGGACAAACTATGTAATGTAAAAAGTATAGGCATATTATTTGGGCATTTTGTTTATTCAGAACATTATCGCATATCTCTTTGCATGCATATATTGTCTAGAGTTGTTTCTGGGTTGGTTATTATTGATCGTGTTTTTATTTTTTATAGTAGATCTCAAACCTTTTGTACCTGATCGATATAATGAGATATCAACACGTCAAAAGAAACTCATGGAGCCCCTGATTCTGTAACTAAACTCCACTAGATATGTATAACATTTAGATAACATACTGTTTTTAGGTGTAGTAACACCAATTCTCAGAGATCAGTGTCACATTTTAAATCTGATCGCTTAAAACAAATCTCTTTCATACAATAATACTGAGCTTTCAAGAGTTTTTTCAGAGCCTTCTGTAGCAGTAATAAAATATTTCAAAATTTATATATGTTTCTTGGTATGCCAATATTATGGCGATATTTTTTACTTTTTAAAAAAAACAGCTTATTCAAAAATATTATTTTGCAAAGAAAAAATTTTCCTTCAGGAAAAAAAACACGGGGCACAATTTTTTTAGTGTATTAGTTTCGGAAGAAGTCTACTGATGCTATAGAGATTTACTAAATTTGTACACAAAATCACGATTTTATTATTCTACAAGTCTAATTATTTATCCTCTTCAAATCAGTCATCCTCTAAATCAATACGATTCAATTCATCTTGTTCTTCTTGTGTCATTTCTAATGCTTTTCCTCCCAACATTTGTCTCAATCTTGAAGTTTGTTTTGGAACAATGATCTTGAGTTTATCTGAGAATTCCTTAAACTAAAAGAATGTGTCAGAGAATAACTTGTCACTGATCTTTAGAATAACTTACATTTCTGACGTCTAACCACCAACCAACAGCGGTTGCTAATAAACCTGCACCTCCAAAAGCTAATAATGTACCATAACCTAATGTCTTAAAAGCATATAATGAAGCATCTTTTTTGGCAATTGCATACTCGGCAGGCGTCATTTTAGGTGGTATATAAGGTTGAGGTGTATGAGGAGTAGGTGCAGTTGGGATAACACCTTGAGCAATTTCTTGTTGCATTCGTTGGTTTTGTTTTCTTCTTGTATACCAAATAGCACCTAGGAGACCTGCTCCAAATGCGCCTCCTGCTGCTGTCAACAATGCTGCTGTAGGTGGTGGGGGGTCTGTTTGTTGTTGCTGTTGATTTTCTACTGGTTTACTCATAGAAAAGTTTGTTTTATCAAGCTTTGATGTAATGAAAATAGTTAAAGAAGCATTAAAAGGCAGTCCACCCATACCTTCAATATCAACCCCCCCCCTCCTGTTCTCCTTTTGCGCCTCTCCTTTTCTTTGGCCCCCCAGCAACCCCCCTTCGGTCTCTCTTTTTTTAAATTAGCTCCACACAAACATTAAAAAATACTTGATTGGATCCTTTCATTGGAAACAAGCATTTGCTGATAGGATACACAGCCACGCTTTATAGAAATTGCAATTCAATTTTTTTTTTTTTTTTTTTTTGAATATATGAATTTGTATGCATAAAATGATACTGGTATAGATTTAGAATTATTTCCTTTACCAATTAAGAGCTATAAATTCAACATTTACTAGATAAGCTTAAATGTAATATTCAAATTTCGTGGTAAAATACATTACATGCACTAAAATAAATTTAGTGTAATGTTGACCAATAACAAAAAGTCGATCATTTAGTTTAGACAGTATCGTTAAGAATTTATTATTCAATAAACATGATATAATTGTAAGTGGATTTTTTAGTCGTATTTTTTATACTAATTTATAATGCTTCTTCTTGGTATGAAGTTCTCCTGCAAGGAATTCTTTGTAATCCTAGCTTCGTTTGATTTCATTTATCAACGCTTTTTTCTATTGCATTTACACTATAGAGTTGTGTTTTCTATTTCATTTCATGCAGTCAACAACAATTATCATCATCTGAAACTATAGTTTAAATAAATGTTTTAAACAAATGTTTCAAAAAAACAATTCGATAAAAATTTTCAGTTCTTTTAAAGCAATACAAAGCCAATCAACTACTAGAAATATGATGAATTTTTATAAGGCCAATTTTTATCATCTTTACTATCTTCTGCAATTATAGGTTCAGGAGCACATTATCATTGATTTATCGTGTCAATTTTGTATATAATTCAATACCAAGTAAAATGTATTTAACTTTATTAATGAAGCTAATAATTGATCCAAGAAAATATATTACATGTATAAATTGAGCTAGGCTGCGTAATTTGGCAAATATCCTGTAGTAGTCATAATATAATATATCAAATATATTATAAATTTAAATATATTATACAACAATAACAAAAAAAAAAAAAAAAAAAAAAAAATTGTTTAATATACTAAACCCAGCCTTATTATTTTGAGAAATGTAAAGTACGTTCAAATCCGAATTTTTGGGCTACAGTTTAATGTACAAGTTTTTTGTCAATAGGGTTTAAAATAAAATTTTATAATAGTTGTCTTTTCAATATGCAATGTAAGGCTTTGCTTAAATTTAAATTTATTTACTATTTTTTAATACAAAAGACTATTATAATGAGGAGGGGAAGGTAATGAAGAACTATTTGTAGTCGTAGTAGTAGTGGTAGTAGATGAAGAGTTAGATATAGAAGGGGAGGCAAATGGTGACTTTGAATGTCTATGAATACGAATATGTTGATTCAAATTGTCTGATCTAGAAAATCGCTTATTACAGTTTTGATAAGGGCATTTGAAAGCTATTATAATAACGATTAGAAATAACTCATAAACATACAAGCTGATTACTTACGTTTTTCCATCGTATGAATAGATCGAATATGTCTTTTTAAATGTTCTGATCTTTTAAACACTTTTCCACATCCTTCTATTTTACATGCAAACATTCGAATGCCATGATTAGGTATATTTGATACTCGACGTCCTCGAGTACGAGCTATTGTTTGCTGTTGCTGTTGCTGCTTCTGCTTCTGCTTCTGTTGTTGTTGTTGGTGTTGCTCTTGTTGTGGTGGTGAGGAGATTGTAGAAAGCAAAGGTATGGATTGCATCAGATGTGGTTGTGGTGTTGAAGGAGGTAATGATTGAGTATAAATATTAGTAGACATACTATGCCAATGCTGTTGGTATGGATTATAGCAATAGTTTATTTTTTCTTCATTGCTGTTATTATGAGGTATTGGAGATGTTAATAATTCAGCAAATGTAAATCTTTTATTCATGCTTAAAGAGATAATAAATAGAAAAAAGAAGAAAAAAGGATGTTGCTGATTTGCATTTCTTGATTCTATATTATATATATATTTATAATATAAGGTACAATTTCAAATCAAACTTTCGTTTCATTCAAAATCTCTAAAATTACTATATATGGAAACTGGAGCTTCAATCAAGAAGTTTAATTGTCCATAGAAAGAGTTTTGTTCGATTTCCTTCTTGTGTATTCTATGGTGAAAAATCTGCGTCATTCAAATGAGAGAAAATCAGCTATTTCCTCATTGGTGAAGCCCAACCATCCTAAAAAAAAAGGGTTTTCTAATTTTACAACTGAGGCAAGAACTTTTTTCGTTTTTTTCTTTTTCTTTCTTGTTAATTTTTTTTATATTTATATATATTCTTATATATATATATATATATATATTAAACTCCCTTATTTTACATTTGTAATAATAAAACTGAATGAAGTAAATTCAGCAATTTAAAACAACCATTTTATTCAAAAAAAAACTACAAATTACAACAACAAAATCAATATCTTTTTCACTTTTTTTTTTTTTTTTAAAAAAAAGGTTTTTTTAAAATTATAATCATGCAACAAAATCATTATCCCAATTTAAATACAATTACAGCAACTACAATACCATCAACAGAGCAACAGCAGCAACATTTTCATCGCCTTCATCAACCACAACAACAATCTACAATTCAGTTACAAAATGATAGGTCCGATCGGACTTTATTAAACCAACAAGAGGTTGATTCCTTTTTAGCTCAATGCGGGCTTTCCCAGTACTATCAAGTCTTTATCGAAGAAGGCTTTGACAGACCAGAATCTGTAAGATTATAATTACAAAAAAAAAAAATTTATTTAATTATTTTGGTCATGGAAAAAATATTTCTTTTGTTTTTATGTGATAATCAGTGTTTAAATGGGCAAAATAATTATTTAAAAATTAGATGCCAAAAAAAAAAAAGAAAACAGAAAAAAAAATAACCATTCCTTTTATTCATGTGTAGTTATTAGAAATAACTGAAACAGATCTAATTCAGATGCAAGTAAAAAGAGGACATCGTAGAGTATGTTTCTTAATAAA
>JAEPRC010000261.1:22500-53210 GCA_016758945.1 Mucor plumbeus
TTTTTTTTTTTTAGTTTGGCTGTATGTAAAGTGAGAAAAAAATTGTTCTGGAAGATAAAAAATATTATCCATGTGGCTTCTTTTTACACATTTTGTTACACACAGATGCACTCTTTGTTGCACTGTTCTCTCGATTATAGTGACTGGTTTGAATGCACTAATGATAGTATGGTTCAATTGAAAAACTTGAAAGATTTTAAAGCCCTGATCTCAGAATGATACAGTTTGCCTTTGGTTCAAAATGGTAGTACTTAAAAAACTAAACCATTTATTGATTTCTTTTGAATTAATTGGTGGTTTATTGGAACTAAAGAATCCCCCTATATTACCCCAAAGAATACAATCCATTTTTAAAAAAGTACTGGTCTAAATTATCAAGTGATAAATTAAATTTGCAAAAAAAAAAAGTTTGAGGTGTTTTTAATACCGATATTGTATATTAGGAAAAACCCATGATTTTTTGAGCCAATGTAGTGGTAAAATATATGTATCACCAGTAGAAATCTGATCCCGTTTAATACTAATTTATTTGCTAATTATAAGGTCGCAGTTGTTTTATCTTTTATATAATCTGGCATTATACTGATTTATATGTTGATTTACATCTAGAAAGTATCAGATATCCTGAAGAGAAAAGCAGAAAAAAAGAAAAGAAAAACAAATGCACCAGTTATAGATTGTGCTGAGCATGTGCTTTTTTTTTTTTTTTTTTTTTTTTTTTTTTTTTTTTTTTTTTTAAAAAAAGAAATAAATAAATCAATGAGACCAAATAAGATAACAGGATTTCCTAATTCCCCATTAATTATTTTCCATAACAGTACTTCTCCGTTATTTATAATGGAGATTGTTTAAACAATTACGTTAGAGCATTTATGATATTCTTGTAATTTTGAGAAAGAGGACAAGAAGTAAAATCCAAAATTATCATGCTATTACCTATATGGTGCACAGATTTTTGGGAATTTGCGAGAACAAAATAGAATATATAAATACCGATGCATCTCTTTTTTTTTTTTTCTAATAACAAAATAAATCGTTGTCATGGAAAATCTTTAAACTTCCTAATTGTAACGGCAATTGAATAAATTCAGGAACACGAAACCTTAATTTTTATGAATTTACGTTGATGAAACAAATAAGGAAGATATCTTCTCTAGTAGATACGACTACAAATCATGTGACATACATAAATCTAACGCAATAAAATAAACATTCAAGTTAGATTTAGAAGGTTTTGTATGCTATTCTCTAAAGCTATCTTGTAGAATACAATATTAAATATATATACAAGGTTGCATAAAAACTTTGGGCTTCACCTAATTGTTTGGTTATCCGCCAGATAAAAGTTGTTTAGAGACCTTAGTTAATAAATGATTTGCCTTGATTAGCAATTTCTTATCTCTAAAATGGCTATAAGCCTGATTTATTTTAGTTCAAACCATTTCAAAATTTTACTACAATTGAACCATTCACAAAAAAAAAGCCCTCGACATTTAAATTCGAAAATGTTGTACTGTTTTACAGTATTTCTAGACAAAATAAGTAAAATTTGGGATGAAATGGGGATAAAGTTTGGATGTAGTGAGAATAAAGTTTGTATATAATGAAAATAAAATTTAGATATAATGAAAATTGAGATTTAGACAAAGTGAGGATAAAATTAGGATGAAATGAGAATGAGATTTAGACGATGAGAAGGGGATTTGAACAAGATTAGATTAGTCTCAGGTATTATTTCAAAGAGTTAATCCAAATGAACTTAACTGTAATAATCTAAACTTCCAAAGAAGAAGCCGTATTTGATACGGCAATATTGTAAATAAACTTCACATTGTTTTTTTTTTTAGAAGCATCAATATCCAAGCTATAGATGCAGAGTATACAATATTATAATGTTTTAGACATTTGCACCATCTTGGCATGTAAGATAATAGAACACTGTCTAAAAAATTAATCTAGAATAAGTTAAAAATCATACACCGTTCATTTGTTAATACTAATATATAAAAAAATATATATCAGTGAGAAATAAATATACCAGTGTGAGACATTACTTATCTGTTCATAAAACATTCTACAAACAAGCTCCTTAAAGTATGCGAATTAATCGTGTTTACTTCAGAACAAGTCGGCAGAATACCATTCATATGCACCAGTCTTGAGGAAGAAATAGAAACATTCAAGTCTTGAGTATAGCAATTTTGAGCAATGAAAATCTTGAACCTCCTTAAAAGATCATAAGCATAAAAAAAAACCTTCTCCAAAGACTAGTAGGAGGGGGGGGATCCTTAACTCTTGAAACGCC
This sequence comes from Mucor plumbeus, assembly GCA_016758945.1. Classification (NCBI taxonomy): domain Eukaryota; kingdom Fungi; phylum Mucoromycota; class Mucoromycetes; order Mucorales; family Mucoraceae; genus Mucor; species Mucor plumbeus. The sequence goes on from JAEPRC010000261.1 coordinate 24,806, forward strand.
CTTATCGTTGAAACTATTAAAGCAGAACAAAAACAATTTTTACGAATTTGCATTCTCGCTTTGTCTAAATTTTATTTTTGCTCTGTTTCAATGTACAACTACAATCTTCCAAAATTCAATGGGAAATCGTCCAAATGTTTTCCTGAAATTCCTGAATTTAAAGTGGAAACGCTGTATTGGAATGAACATTTTTTGAAAAAAAAAAATTAGAGTTTTTTAAGTTTACCTTTTAAAAGTCAAATAACAAACAATACTTTTAACTCTAATAAACTTTGGTAGCTATTTTGAATCTGCGCCCAATGATAATATTCTTTATCAACTTTTCACTCACAACATTTTTGACAAATCCATATAACAATAAAAATGAGATTTCTTCTAAAAGTAAAGGATTTGAATAATTATTAATTTATTAAACAGTCTGATATCAAAATTCGAGTTATTACGGTGATTTCTTACTACTATGTGTGCAATAGGAAAAATATCACATTTTCCAGGTGTTAAAAATTCACATTTGCCCAAAATGCAATCTTTCTCTAGGTATTATACTGAAAAATGAAGACGTGATTATCGACCTAAAAGAAATGCAATTTTTTTTTAAAAATACATCTATAAATTGAGGGCTATCATTTGGTATGAATAAAAGTATCAAAAAGTATATTCATTAACCGACGATCTTTAATTGATAATTTATGCGTTTTTTTTTTGTGAAACGTTAGGGTTACGCCCCTGTATTTCGCCACAACAAGATTGTGTTCTGACTCTAAATCATTACTCTAAGTTAAATTGACCTGATTTACAAAATGGATAGAACATTGCAAAATCTTCTGTAACGTAAAAAAAAAAAAAAAAAAATCTAGAAAAATTGGCTATTATACTTTAACGCTCATATTTGGTATCATTTCACAATATGTTTTGATTATTATACATTTCCTAGCCTTCTTTAACAGTTTTACCGTATGCTGACCTAAGCAGCTTAATTTTGCTCATGTTTTAATCACCTTAGATATTATTTAGGCTCAAAAATGAATAAATACCTAAAAAAAAAAAACATTTATAAAACGCAGTAATTTGTTTATTCGCCTTATTTGTAGAATTTTCAACATTTTATATTTACTATCGTGTTTTTTTGTTTGGCAATTACACAAGAATTATTCAAAGTTTGAACTGTTTTTGATAAAAGCATCTGAAAATTATAGTAATAGCGGCATTTAAATTTGAATACTCTTCAGTTTGTTCAAAATGAATCAAAAACCATCCAAAAAGGTTTCTTTCGTTGATTACTCGTCAAAATATATAGTAAACATTATTTACTCAATAATTATTTTGTATACATATTTGAGTATTAAATGTGGTAGTATGTATTTTGGGGAAAGTTTGCTATGAAAAAAATCCTCTAGGATCAAAAATATGGAATTCGGTTTTTCCCCAAAAAGTAATCTTCCAAAATATAATTAATTATCTATTAAGTTTTAATTTTAAAGCATTATGCTGTGTCTACCCATCAAATGTTTAATATTTAAAATAACTTAATTTTTCGTTGAGAAAATCAAAATTTTCGTTATTTTCAATTTTTCCTCGACCTATGGTAAGGAAAAAAATTCTTGATTTTTTATGAAAAATTAATGTGCTTGTTTTTTAAAGAAATGTATATACTTGGCTTGACACAATTAAAAGAGCATGTTTGGTCCAAAAACCAAGGCTTAAACACTGATATTTTTCGAGATATTGCCCCTTTAATACTAAAACATGACCAATTACAGTGACACAATAGCATTTGGAGGCTGCTGATATTTTGTGTACCTGAAATCAACAGCTATGAAAATAACAACCTGAAGCTAAAAGCTAAATATATCTTTCAGATGTAAAATATTGGTGCACCAAGGAAAAAAATGGGAATTTTTGAATTTTTTTGTAATTCTAGTCCTTAGCTAGTAGATTTTTTTTTTTTAAAAAAAAAATGTTACTTTTTACAGCAAATATTGATATGAACTCAATGATCACATAATCTTGTGGAATGCAATGAGCCTCTCAATCAATTTAACGCACATATAATATGTTTATATGTTATACTATAATACAATAGTTAATTATAAATGTATTTGACAATATTTTATTTGGTTAAATGTGCCAAATATCATAAAATGTATAAAAAAAATTATTTTAAAGTATTGTTTTACTGCCTAGGTAAAGTTCAGTAATAATGTGTTATATTTGGTATATGAGAACAATGCTTGTTGTCAAATTAGGGTTCGGAAAGATTGTTTATGTCAAACAAGGAAAGCTTGAAACAAATACACATACATGCACGATTCTTTACCAATTGTATAAAGCTTTTTTTGGCATGTATAGTTGATTGAATCCTAGCACATTTATCAAATCTAAATGTCAATAGAAACCGATATCTTTTATGTGAGAAAAAAATATAGATACACTATATAAAAAATGGCATTTGTTCTACTGACATTTTACCACACATATTGAGAAATGTTTATTTATTTTTCTTTAACAATAACAATAAATGAAATAATTGGTTATATATTTAAAACAAAATAACACTTTCAAAGGATTTGAATTTTCTTCGGTCTTGTTAATTAAGGTATGAAAACTTCTACAATATAATTTATAAAATAAATTTTCTCACATGATATCGAGAAAAAATAGTACAATTTTTGTACAGTTTTGAAAAAATATTGTACGATAAAAGAAAAAGCACGTTACCAAAAATATACCGCTATGCTACATACATTTGTGATTATCTTTAATTAAGATCATCAGTGATGAATGTTACCATACAAGCCCTGTCAGGTTACCAAGAGCTCATAATTTTTTGGGGGGAGGAGGAGAGACAGAGAGAGAGAGAGAGAGAGAGAGAGAGAGAGAGAGAGAGAGAGAGAGAGAGAGAGAGAGAGAGAGGGGGGGGGAGAGAGAGAGAGAGAAAAAAGGGTTTCCTCGAATAGTTCTCAGTCTTTTTGTACATAATAAACATGGTTAGTGTGAATTGTATTGTGCCTATAGATTTAACTTATCATATCATATCATATATTAGATTGTAGTAAAATTTATAATTTTTATTGCATGCAATTATAAATTGGTCAGTTTATTGAAAACTACCAATGTGGCCATTTATCTCAAAGACATGAATATCCTGTTGATAACATATATCATCGGGAATATGTATCAGTGGTATTACTGGGATTGAAAAAATAAGTACTACTACACCACCCCCAAATCCAGAAGGTATGGAAAAATAAACATAATAATCTAGTGAATGATCTTGGTTGATCATTAGGATGTCCACGTGAAGTAATACAAAATATAAAAATGATAAAAAACAATAATAAAAATAGAAAGAAGATAATATGTACAATTTAATAGTGATTATAACATAATAGAATAATATCAATAGAAATAGAAATAGAAAGGGAGAGAAAGAGAAAGAGAAGGAGAAAGAGATAAAAATAGGAAGAGAAGAGGGACTCTATTGTGTTTGGCTGTGTTATGATACTCTAGTAGACATAGTATATTGATTACTGTCTAATTCAATGATACCAGGTTGTAATATTCGATTCATAGCTGGATCATTAGATTCATCTTCTTCATCTTCCAGTATATGAGTAGTAGAAGATGAAGCACCAAATTCCAATTGATGAGGTTGCATTACTCTAGATAAACGATATTTAACGCCTAAATAGCTTAGATAATTAGCCTTGGGAAATACACGCACTCGTTTAACGCCAGGAAATAATCGATCTTCAATGTCTACAAAAGTGCCGCCTAAACCGAGTGTTTGTTCCAATTTGTGTTGATTAAAACTTGCAAATGGAACCCATTTATTATTGATAAATACAAGCCATGTAAAATTATCGGCCGTTTGATGGACAGAAATTGATTTGTAGTCTACAGATTGCTGTAAAGCATGTTCAAAATGATAAGGATGATTACGGATATTACTAATTGTCATTGAATAAAATAGACGTGTATAATGTATGTATATGTATATATATATATATATGTGCTCTGCAAGTGGGATGAATTGCTACAATGATGAAATGGTTGTCAAGGCAATAAAAAAAAATGATAAGAAAAAAAAAAAAAAGAAAAAAGAAAAATATATTTTGCTCTTCTTTCTTCCCCTCGCATTCTCATATTCCTGTTGATAATCTACTCTCTTCTTTATAGTAGTATTGTGGTACAAGTACTTTGAGAAAACTGATTTAATATCAGCTTTTTTTTTTTTCGCTTCTTGACACACTGTATAGTAGACTAAAACGCTAGTTTTAGCATATAAGTGCACCAGCAAGACTCCAAAAGATTTAGCTGTGTGCAGATGACCGCCCTTTTTTCATAAAGTTAGACAAATATATATATATTTCTTTTATTTTACATTTAGACATATCTGCAAATGCTACACAGCCTCATTAAATTCAGAGAAGAATTCGTTCTTCTACCGTGTCTAAAACACTGATCTGCTAAATATAATAAGTTTTCTATTGTTTCCTTGACTTTTTAGTATTAATTCTATATTTATGAGTTTGGTGATTTTGTAAATTATTTCTGTGAAAAAATGAATTTTTACTTAACTCATCACTTCTAGAATTTTCTGTTCCTTTATAACCCTCACATGTTTATTTTGGTTTGGAGAGGTATTCATTCTTATAAAAGATGCATATTTCATCATCTGACAACTTCAGGGTGTTTTTATTCGATAATATAATGTAAAATGCATACCAGTATAGAGGATAAAGTCAGTAATTTCAGCTTTCATTGTATGGTCAGGATTGTGAATTTTATAATACGTTATTTTATATATAAAAACTATCATCTCCACCAGTAAAAATTTATATGAACATAGTTTTTTAATATTCAAGCATTATTCTTTATCGCAAATTATGTACTTGAGCGGTTTTTTTCAAGTATTTTAATGCAATCAAAGAATTCCAATAACCCTCTTCAAAGTTATCTAATATCATAAATCTTATATATATGTTAAAACAAAAAATAGCACAACATTTGACACAAGTATAGTATTTATTTTATAGTTTTTGATTTGCTGTGGCATCATTTGAATGGTAAAAAGTAATTCTATAAGAATTATAAAAGGGAGATTTTTCACAGGTGGGATATCTTTCTTTTTTTTTTCCTTTCAAGGCTTGGTATAGAGCAAACTTGTATCTCCAAAAGCACACGGTCTATGTACCTAACGCTTTAGTATAGGGTACTTTGTTAACGAGCAGTAGTGAAACTGTACGATTGTTGTGTTTTATATGAAGAATACTTTTATCTGCTTAACTTGGTAAAATCGCTCAATTTTTGGCTATGACTACATTTCAATGATGTGTATGAATAATTAGCCTAAAAGAGATACACATATTCTATTGCATAGCATTTACAAGCTTCTAGTACCAAATGTACTTTTGATTCAAAATCCAGTCAGATTAATTCATATTTTCAACATTTATTCCATCAAAAAAAAAAAAAAAAAAAAAAAAGATTTCCACAAAATGTCGATTAAATTTATTAATAGCAATAATACAATATACATGAAAACTAAATGTGCATATAAAATCTTGTAATTCTTTCGATATTAATAAATTTATCAACTCATGTACAAAATGTAACCATGAAAATGGTGTCGATTTGATTGGTTTCATATGTTATTGAATCCCAGTGTCAAGGAAATGAAAAAAAAAAAAAAAAAAAAAAAGTGAAAAAAAACATAGACTCTTTAACCTTTTCTTTTTCACTATAGACAAATTATAAAGAAACTGCGTTAAGCATAATGTCCGTCTTTCAACAGTCGCGACGGACGTTTGGGAAAAAAAGTGTATTACCAACGGCACATAGCAACAGTGCAATCAATTTGGGTAGGTTATTTTTTTACTTTTTTTGTACGATTGCCCCCCCCCCTTTTTTTTTTTTTTTTTTTTTGCTCATCATCTCAAAAGCCCAACCTGTTTTGTTTGGTTTAACTAGAAAGCAACTGTCCTTGGTCGTATTAGTTGTTCAAAATAGTACGCTTGTGTTAATGATGAGATATTCACGTATTGTGCAAAAACCGGGACAAACCATGTATATTGCCTCGACAGCTGTATTTTTGGCCGAAGTATTAAAAATTATAGCATGTCTCATAGTAATGCGCCATCAACAAGGCACTTGGGAGAGATTCAGTACAATGGTTAGGAAAGAAATTTTGGGTAGACCAAGCGAAACATTAAAAATGTTGATTCCCTCGGGATTATATGCATTACAAAATAATTTACTATATGTGGCATTGAGTAATCTGGAGGCAGCAACATTTCAAGTAACTTATCAAATGAAAATCATGTCTACAGCAGTATTCAGTGTTGTCTTGTTGGGTAAAAGTCTTAGTAGAGATAAATGGCTGGCTTTATTATTATTAATGATTGGTGTCACACTTGTTCAATCTCAAAGTATGTCCTCGTCCTCCTCATCATCTACATCAAGTACAGCATCAACAAAAGATGAGATTTTATTGGCACCACAAAATCCATTTATTGGATTTATGGCAGTAATTACTAGTTGTGTATCATCTGGATTTGCAGGTTGTTATTTTGAAAAGATTTTAAAAACGTCAGATACATCCATGTGGGTTCGCAATATACAATTAGGGATATCAGGGGCATTGTTCTCGCTGGTGGGGATGCTTGCTTATGATATGCAACCTATCATGGAAGGTGGTTTGTTACAAGGTTATGATTGGCTTACTTGGGTTGTAGTTGCAAATCAAGCTTTGGGTGGTCTTTTGGTAGCCATTGTGGTGAAATATGCAGATAATATTCTTAAAGGATTTGCAACTAGTTTATCTATAATTGTGTCTGGTGTCATTAGTATATACCTTTTTGATTTTCAACCTTCTGGTGTCTTTATTGTAGGTGCAATGATTGTTATGGCATCTTCCTATCTCTATGGAATAGATTTTTCAAAACGATTTCAAGGTCGTATTAAACCATTATAATAATATTTTACTTTTTAAGTTTGTAAATAATACTTTTAAACAATAAATTTTCGTTTTTAATTCGTATGTTTTATATATATAAAACATTCACCATTTGAGCATTTTTTTTTTTTTTTTTTTTTTTTTTTTGATCCGTGAGAGAGTTTCATGCGAACAATAATTTAGTGGATTTAGATGGAGAAAAAAAAACCAGCTAAAAAGCAAAGCGCAATTGAATTCCTTTTCCTCTTCCAATTTTAAAATAATAATAAAATATGAGTCACTGCCACGACGAACATTGTGAACACGACCATGATGACTTGCCAGAATCTGGTGAACAATTCTTACTATACTCAAAAATCGATATCGATAACGTACGTTGCTTGAATGAAAGCGAACCTGACAGTGGTAAATCTGTAATTAGACCCTGGAACGAAAGACAGCAAGATTCAAAAGTAAAAAAACAGTTTTAAAAAAAAAGTAAAAACAGTTTTAAAAAAAAGTAGATTTTGATGTATTTATCTATTTAGTTTGTTGAAAGTGATGCCGATGAACAACTAATTTTCTATATTCCGTAAATATGCCAAGTGAATACTAAAGCCAAAACCATTAACTTTTATTTATTACAGTTTTACAGGAAGTGTCAAATTGCGTTCTATTTGTCTTCGTACAGATCCTACTGATTCTGCACCCTCCAATATGAAAGTGTAAGCATTTGTTTTCTATAATGATAAAAATTTTAAAAGCTAACGATCGTTTATAAATAGATTTATCAATCGTGATGATGTAGATTTCGACGCTGCTGACAGTTATACACCGACACAAGAATTTGAGCTTGTGGAAGGCACAAATGAAGTTGTTGAATATGGCACCAAAATTACTAAGTTTTCAAGCGTAAGAAGCATCACCCTATTTTTCCCTGAGAATTTCGGTTCGGATACTAGCATTGTACGCTTTATTGGATTCAAGGGCGAATGGACCGAGGTAAGCATTCTCAATTATAGAAATCAATACATTTTGTTTGACATTTTATTAAATATGCATAGGTTAAACGTGATCCAATTATTACTGGTAAGCTTTTTTTTTTTTTTTTTTTTTTTTTTTAGAATCTTGTCTGAATAACCATCCAACTTTTCTCTTTTAGTTTATGAAGCAAATGCCAATCCTGCAGATCATAAAACACCTGGAGCTGAAAATAAAACGGACCATTCAGTTCAGTGAAGCAATCATTCAATTCAATAAAGCATATCAGATAAATAAAATTATCACTCAACTATATTCAATGATTTATACCATGTAATCTATCAAATACAAATCAGATTTTGTCTGTTTTTTGAACTATAGATTCTATATAATATACGTTGAATTAAGAAGATAAAATGATAGGATAGTGGCAATATATAGTATCATAGACGAATAATAGGGAAAGATTACATCATCGAAATGGAAGCCATTAGGATGGTAGTTTTGAAAATGTGTTAATTACACTATTTGATCTGACAAATTTTTTTTTGTATACTTTGATGTATTCAGATTTCTCAAAGGCTTTTGTGTTGCTCAGAATTTATGAAATTTACTTAAACCTTTAATAAAGTAACTTTAAATGATACTATTGATTTATTTTGTTACTCAAGAACTGTCATTGTCACATCACAAAAGGTTGAAAATTTCAAAATTTCAAAATTTCCAATCATCAATCTTTCTACCACTTTTTAAGGCTATAGATATCACAATATACCAAATTAACGGTAAGCTATAAGATTAAGATTTACACCAAAACAAGATATGGTTTAAAATTAAAGTGTTAGTTTTGATGGAATTTATTTACATTATTTGAAGATAAATAAGAACTATAGTAAAAGTAAAGATTGGGAAAGAAAACCCCCTTTTATTAAGTGCCATTTTTATGTAAAAGGTAGTTATTTTAAAGCATGATTGGCCATGTTAAAAAGCAAAGTTAAACGCACAGTATTACAAGAACATTGTACTTTTTATAAAGTAAAAGCTAAAACAATTATGTTAGATAGGTTTAAACATCATTTTATTCGACTATAGAGAGTCTAGATACTCTCACAACGAAATACTATGAAAACAAAAGTGTAATGATTCACATTACACGACAACAGATAAGTAGCATGAATTAGTTTCAGTTGGAAAAGATACATATAAATACTTGGACGTCAAAACAGTTATAGGATCTTAGTGAAAGTATCTGTTCTCAAACATCCCATTCGCATTCATATTCTATTATCTTTTGCTTAAATAAATTATAATAAATCACAATCACAATTATTATAATTACTTACTTGTCTCCATGTTATTTTCATTTAATATATAGTAGTAAGTATAGACCATATAATAATTGTAACAATTAGATTAACACCAAAAAACACTACCCTTAGTATATTATTCTTATCAACTACTATTCCCTTGGCTTCAAGATAATTGTACTTGCTACAAAAAGCATCTAAATACTAAATTGTTCGACTTAAGATTCGAAAATAGTGTATAATAACTTGCAGAAGATTTTGCCTTCAAATATGTTAAAATGAAATTAACTATGATAGATACAGTATATTAAAAATGAACTTGTGTTAGAATACTCTTTACAACGTCGCCCTAAAGGTTATACCAAGAAATCCCTTCAATGAGTAAATTTACTACATATTGAACTCAAATTACGGGGCTTAAATTAACAAAACTCCGTTTTATGCGGACAGTATCTTAAAATACCAAGAAAATTCCCACAAAATCTACTTTTCAGTCGATAACTCTTGCAATTTTAAAGTAATCATAAAACGTTATATTTCAAAACAAATATATAAAGGAGAAATACAAATCTAGCAAACATCCTTATTAAGCACATACATTATTTATGAAGTTATTTCCATTAAAAGCTTACAAAAACGCAACTTCAATGGACCATAACTCGAGGTAGCAGCCGTTTAAGCATACACTTTTAAGCCAAAAATGATTCTTTCATTTAGTTTTACAATATTTTATCATAAAATCAATTTCGAAAAATCATGAATTTTTTCCTTGTATACCCTCTTTGTTACGGGGGTAAAATTGCGGGATATGGTTTTCAGTAATTTGAGAAAATGTTTAAAATTGGTATTAAAATTTGAAGGTTAAAATTTAGAGTTATTGATTTGAAGAGTAATTTATTGAGCTTGATCTGTTTTACTTAAAATATTGCAACTGCAATGACACTTTTTAGTTTCTTGAACAGACGTTTTATTAACACAAAAATAATGATATACCTGCAATGACACTTTTTAGTTTCTTGAACAGACAAGAGAAAAAGAAAGGTCATTACACATTCATGAAATATTTATATAAAAAAAAAAGGGGGGGGTAAACAAATAAATGATTCTGGCCATACACCTGGCATACCTAAAATAACAAATAGTTGTTTCTCTTTGTTTATTTGAAAAACTTATCATCTTCTAAAATTTGACTTTTTCAAAGAAAGTTAATAACTCTATGGAAAATAATGCTAGAGTGACAAATAATACCTCAAACAATAGATATTTTTTCACTTTATTTTTCTGTAGCACTAACTTTAAAATTTTATAATAAAAGTGTTCTTAGAATCACTAAAAACTGATTTTTACGTTCTTGCTTTTTTTACAAAATTTTTGGTAATAAAAATTTTAAATACTTATATCTTTAGGCGTAAAATTAAATTTTATGTTGAGTTTACTTAATAACCCTATTCAAATTGCTATGCACTTTTGATGTCAATTTTACATTTTAAAAATTTAGGATTGTTTTTTTCAACTTTTTTATCATCAGAAAGTTTTTATTTTAAATTGCCGTCACACCTGCAATGTATGAAAATTTAGAGAAAATCCTTTAAAATTGTATTTTTTGCAATGCAATGGTATGTAAGGGATGTTTAAATTAGAAAACACAATAGTTGCGAAAGAAACAACTTATTGTAACTATTGTAATAATTCACATTATATAGCAATAAAGTAGCTTCATGAATTGCTTCAGTGATTTAAACATAATAATAAATACTCAAGTAGAAACAGATATTATTAAGACTTCAGTGAAAATATCTATTTTTTTCTTCTATATTAATTCACTAATTTACTCAAATAAATCTATTAAAAGACAATCCTCAATATTTCTTAATACTGCTTGTCCAATATTAATCTACTTGATACACAGTAAATATTGCCAAAAGCTATATTAAAAATACATTAGTAAAACCAACTTCTACCATAAAGTACTTCTTACTTGTACAAATATTATGTAAATTGAAACGAGGTAGTAAAATAGTTTTTCAATGCAAATAAGTGAAATTACAAGAGTTTCTTGTGCATTTATGAGGAACAAGAAATTACATTTAGTAAATTTAGGGAGAAACTTTTCTTGAGCATCTCATATTTGTAATTTATATCAGGTTACCATGCAATATGTGGCATGACGGTGGTAAATTTCGTTAATAAATCCATATGGTAAACTTTTTTTATTTCTTTCAAATATTTAGCTATATATAAGTATACTATTACAACCCAAAAGAAAAGTTAACATTTTTTCACGCCATCAATGTGCAGAGTGTGATAAACGAAGATTTTATTTCCACACAAAAGCAATCGAATGTCATCTCAACTAAAATCATGTTCTGATCCTGGAATTGAAAAGAGAAGGTTATTAGCTATTTTGTGATGCTATTATCCATTTGTTTATTACAAGCTTTATTACCTTTGGAAACAAAGAAATGTGGTTGTTGCGTGAAAAATATCAAAATAATCGTTCAGTTTTTCCAAGTATTGCAGCTTCTCTTGATTAATATAGCAAGGGTCTATCAGTTTCTTGTTTTATTGATTTAACAACCAAGACAAAGTTTTTTCAATGGGTGTTTCAGTAAAATATTTCATAGCTTCATTAATGCTGACTTTTTCATCATCACCAGCAACATGATTGCTCTCTTCACCATTGTTATAAACATCATCACTGTTGTTCCCTTGACCATCATCATTTTCGCTTTCTATTACTTTTTATACATCTTCCATCTTCCCCAGGTAGCAGTTTCGCTATACCATTATCAATAATTTCCTTAGAAACAAGACGTAAAACATGAATAAAGCACAGAATTAAATTCTTTTTGGTATTAAAGCTAAATTGCTTTTGGTTTTAGGATAAGGTTTCTAAAATTTTCGCCATTTTTTTTTGTTGTTTAGGGCACTACCAGCGGTCCAAATATTAGTTGTAAAATTCAAAATCTCTTACTTTGATAGTATTTTTTTAACTTGAATTTTTATATCAATAATAAGCATTTATAGCTGTTGTGGGCATAGTTCTTTGTAGGCACCTTGGTTAGCATTATGATACATTCTATATTGCTGTGTAATATATTATAAAACTCAGTTAATATTGTGGAATGTGGAATTAGTATGTCACTTAGGCTTGATTGAATATACAAATATATGCTTATTTAGATTAGTTATAATTAAAAAAGTTTGGATATAAAAGAAATGTGTTCCATCTGATAACGAAGTTTTTCAATTTTAGTGTTGTGCTATTGTTTCATTTTATAACGGTTCTCTTTATTTTTATTAAATGATTTAGTACATATTTTTAGCTTGGAGATCAGTATAATCTCCTGGTGATGTAGCAACAATATGAATTACTAACCTTAATGGCTATATAGATAACGTTCGGTTTTTATTATCAAGTTGAGACTGAAGGATTTTTCTTTACAAAAAGATATCCTCCTTTTTGATACACATATATTTTAAGTTTATGAGGACAACATACCATTTCCATAATCCATTCGACACCTTCAGGTTCTGATTTTATCATGGATTATTAAATCAGATTATATTGAATAATAGTGCGTTTATGGTTCAGATCTTTTGTTATACTTTTTTAGAATTCACATCTCGGTTGTTATAAGTTATAAGGATACTTGTTTCATTAATCAGTCATGTCAATCCAAAAGCAAATCCTGATTTTTTATTCAAGCTGTAATACAAGTTAAACATCAGATGAAATGGAGATCTAAATGGATATAGTCCACATCTTTTTTACTGTGCTAAATGCTATCTCAGATAGCTAGTTCACGTACTAGAATATGTTCTTAGCCTAATATAGTATATTCGTTTACTTTATCTGAACATTAATTGGTCTTTTATGTAATAAATTATAAAAATCAAGGGGTTGTCAATTGGGATATATAATATGTGAATTATAAAATTGACTTTGATTCTATGATTTGGGGAAAAGAGGTTGGTGTTACTAATTGTAATTGCTATTACTACTATACGATTAATACCTATGATTGGATTATATTGGATTATATAACAATTGATTATAAGTATCAATGGTGATTGAGTAATAAAATATATTTATTTGGAATGGGATTATAAATATATAAAGGGAAGGAAGAAACAGATAAATTCACTAATGTTCATTTAGTCTGCATAGATTATTGGTACTTATATGACTTGGGAGTTGATTATATAATAATTGGATTTAAGTAAGAATGTAATGGGTCAAATCATTACATTTTACTATAAGATGCCAAGATCTTATATTTCGGTGAAATAGTTTATTTTAGTTTGAATAAGCGTGTTCTGTTTATGGTATATGTCTATTCAAATCTGCGATACTATAACTTTAACATCAGATGAAATGGAGATCAAAAGTGGATATATTCCACATAAATAAAAAGAAAGTAAAATGCTTACAGAAAGTTTTACAGACTTAAGAGAAAATTTCCACTTGATAACTCAATAGGAAACCTGTGCAGTAATTGTTAATAAACCAGGGGCTAAACCGAAGGGGGGGGATTTTTTTTTACGAATATAATTGCTTTCTTACCCCCAATAATGTGCAAATGTGTTACGAGTTACGAATATTAATGTAATGGAGTACTATGTTCTTGGGATAGTTTAAGCTATTAAGAAAGAAGTACTTTGGGTTGGGCGTTGGTGTTACTAATGTATTTTCAATATTGCTTTTGGCAATACTTACTATGTATTAATGGAACTTAATAATATTTGACAAGTAGTATTAAGTAATATTGAGGGTTGTGTTTTAATATATTTATTTGATTAAATTATTAAAATAGGTAGAAGAATAAAACAGATATTTTCACTAATGTTTTAATATCTGTTTCTGCTTAAGTATTTATATGATTAATTACTGAAACAATTCATGCAGTTACTTTACTGCTATGTAATGTGAATCATTACAATTAATAATCGTCCAGTTTTTTAAAGCAAATTATCACCTTTCCCTAAGTTTATTTGTGTATAGTAGTGATAATACGACAAATTTTCAATATAACAATAAAAACTATAGTCCTACAAAACTAATATAAAAATATATGAAACATGCGGACAATCGATCGAGTTGCCAATTTATGATCTGAAGATACAAACATTGTTTGGTACAGCGAATATTTGAAATGCTGCATACAAACCTTGGTTCATGGCCTAAAAAAAGGTGAACCGATCGAATAATGAAGTGTATCTGCAGTTCCTCGAGTCACTGTCGAATTTTAGGTTGTGCTGTCGAACTTTCATTTTTAATGCAAATGTATGGTGTAATCTGTTCGCGAATTTGAGTTGTTGCCGCTGCTAAGTGTCGGTATATCTTAATTTTTGTTGGCAGAGATATTAAGGCTCAAAGCCTGAATATTTAGTAGTAAAGTAATTTTAAAAATCTGTAGCAGTAGCACTATAAAATAAATTTATTCAATCTAATAGTTATAGAACATTTTATAAATCCCGTTTTTGAATCAAATTTGAACATCTCAAATACATCAGCATATATTTTTATTTTATAGTTGTTTACAGTACTTCTATTTTATATTTAAAATTTGGGATGAAATGAGGATAAAATTTGAATGTAGTAAAGATAAAGTTTAAATGTAATGAGGATAGATTAGGATGAATGAAATTGAAATTTATAGATGATGAGGATGGGGTTTGGACAAGATTAAAATAGTTTCAAGCACTTTTTCAATTTTGATTATTTTAATTATGATATAAGCTCAATTCATAAAAAAAAAAAAAAAAATGTTTAAATTAAACAATTAATGTTTAGAAACAATATTTTATTCGTTCGAAGATTATTCACAATTTGTACGAATTTGCATTCACACTTTGTCCGGATTTTTTTTTTTTTTCGTTCTTTCTCTATAAATACTACAATCGTTCAAAATTCAATTGGAAAGTGTCCTGAAATGTCTGAATTTAAAGTGGAAAATATTGTAGTATTAAACCAGTTCCAGGAGCTCGTTATCCGTTGTTTAATTAAATCCAACAAATCCCAGAAATTAAATGCTCTTTGAATCATTCAATTTCATTGTTGCTTTCAATATTGATAGAAAGACCAATTACATGGTGCCGGGAACCACGGGCCATTTTAGTATGAAATGAGGGACAAAAGATTCGATGAAATAAACTCCAGCTACATGTGAAGAATAAATCAAAATATTCTAAATACATTAGTGACACTTGTAATCCCCTAATTTTATCCCGTACATTTGCTATACATGTACTGTATTATTTATATTCATCTACTTTCTACTTTTATAAAGTTTTTTCATTACCAACTCAAAAAAGTAGAACGGAAATCAACATCAAGCCAATGATACACTTGCTCTTAGTTATTTTTGTTTGTTTTATAATAACTTGCAAGGCTCACTTTTAACCAATTAAATAGATTGGTTACACTTTGTACACTTTATCTAAATTTTTCCACCTTATCAATCAAATAAGAATAGTATAAAATAGAAAACCTTTCCAAGAAAAAAAGGTCTTAGATAAAAGAGGCTGGATACAAAAAAAAAAAAAAAAAAAAAAAAAAAAAAAAAACTATACAAAAGTTAAGAGAAAAGCAATATAAACCTATTGAAAAAAAAAAGGGATCAGAAGAAATTTAGAGAAAAGTTCGAGGAATACGGATATTGAGACAGATGTCGGGCGGATGTGCAGCTAGATTACTAAATGAAGACATTTTAAACCTTAAATAATTTTTTTCAAAAAGAGCTGTATAACCCTATATTATGAAAGATTTCATAAATTCTTTCCTATTCTTCTTCTTTTTCCCTTTAACTCTTTTCAACAAGATTAAAAAATAAATAAATCAAAAAATGACTACTGGAACCGTTTCAGCTCAAAACTCTGAAGATATTGCTTTTGCTCGTGCTCTTCATGGTGAAAAGGTCAAGAGTGGTCTTTTAGCCAACTTGTCTTCCAAGAATGCCGATGTTCATAATGTCGCCACCGATACTTATCTCAAGATGTGGAAGGCTCCTAAGGATGAAACTAAAGAAGATGAGTCCAAGAGATTAGATGGTTATACTTCTCTTGTCAATTCTTATTATAACTTGGCAACTGATTTCTATGAATATGGTAAAGTGAAAACAACAGAACGACGCGCTTCTTCCGTTTTGTTGATTTATTAACTTTTTTTTTTTTTTTTTTTTTTTTTTCTTTTTTATCAGGTTGGGGTTCCAGTTTCCATTTCTGTCGTTACTATGTTGGTGAAGAGTTCAACCGTGCTATTGCTCGTCATGAGCATTATTTAGCTTCCAACATTGGTATCAAGAAGGATATGCGTGTACTTGATGTTGGTTGTGGTGTTGGTGGTCCCGCTCGTGAAATTGCTCATTTCACCGGTGCCCATGTTACTGGTTTGAACAACAATGCTTATCAGCTTCAAAGAGCTACTCATTATGCTGCTAAGGAATTGTTGCAAGATCAAACTGAATTCATCAAGGTAAATTGGGAAAAGAGAAGGAAACGGAAGAAGGAGGATAATATATTAATGCTTATTATATATAAATTAGGGTAACTTTATGGAGATGCCTTTCGAAGCCAACACTTTTGATGCTGTTTACGCTATTGAGGCTACATGTCATGCTCCTGTTTTCGAAGGTGTTTATGGCGAAATTTACCGTGTCTTGAAGCCCGGAGGAAACTTTGGTTGTTATGAATGGTGTATGACTGATGACTATGATGAGACCAACCCTCAACACAGAGAAATTGCTCACAGCATTGAAATCGGTAACGGTATTCCCAAGATGCGTAAGACTGAAGAATGTATTCAAGCCTTGAAGAACGTTGGTTTCGATGTATTGATGAACCAAGATCTGGCTAATGTTGGCGATGCCATTAACTGGTACTATCCTCTTGAAGGTGATATCAGAAAGTGTCAAACTGCTAAGGATGTTCTTACTACTTTGGCCATGACCAAATTGGGTCGTTTCACCACCACTAACTTTGTCCGTATCTTGGAGAAGGTTGGTTTGGCCCCCAAGGGTACAGTTGAGACTCAAAAATTCTTGGAAACTGCTGCTGATGCTTTAGTTGCTGGTGCCAGACAAAACTTGTTTACTCCCATGTTCTTCTTTGTTGCAAAGAAGCCCGAGTAAATATAACAATTATATCGATAAAAACAAGAGAGATTATGACAGAGATTCTACTACCTTTTAAAAAAAGCCCTCCCCTGACAATTACAACCACAAGAAAATTAATACTTATTCCCCCCATCAATCTCTCTTTTACTTTTTCTCATTTATTCTGTTTTGCATATTATTCTTTTTTTTTTCACCATTCTTATATATATATATAATAAAATATAATACTTTGCTCGCTTATTTAAAAATAAAGAATTTTTTATTATTTAAACATCATATACATATAAGAAGAAAAGGACATAAATATGGAAATAAATATAGAAATGGACATATACACATATACTACAGAAACAGAGGTATAGGGAAAGGTGGAAAATCAAATTGATGATTATATATTGGCAGATTGGTTGATTAAATGACATATTGTAGAGAAAAAAATAAAAGGTGAAAAAAAGCATAATTACATATAAATATTGGTTTGCTGCATTGATAATTGATTGTTTCAAGCGTGCCAAGTGTAGGCTTGTTGTTGTTGTTGTTGTTGTTGTTGTTGTTGTTGTTGTTCATAGGAAATAGTAGGTGATGGAGATAAACTTTGGCCATCTATAGCGGAATACCAAGAAAGGCGTTGGTTTGACTGATTGTAAAAGCTAGAAGCAGTGGAAGTAGAGTTATTTTGCCACATATTATTGTCGTATGATGATGATACTTCGTCATATTCTGCCGCTGTCATGCATAAACTATCCATTGAGCTATTATTATATAAAATAACATCATCATCATATTGATATTGTTGGTTTTGCTGCTGTTGTTGGTATGGATATTGATATTGATATTCATGAATTGGTTCAGCAAATGTTGTGTTACTATCTTCCATTATGTCGTTGTAAAAATAATCGATCGAGTTTAAGGAACTGTTGTCATTTGTAGTTAAAATAGACAATTTATCTACAATCGAGATTGTTGAAAGATGTTGTTGTTGTTGTTGTTGCTGTTGTTGCTGTTGTTGTTGTTGCTGATCTTTGATTTGTTTCTCCTTTTTAGCGCCACTATTTGATCGACCTAGGGTTGAAGATATTGTGCCACTTCGACCTCTGTTGTGAGTCTTTTTATGCTGTGCTAAATTATCAGTTCTTGAGAAATGTTTACCACACATGCTACAAGAATAAGGTCGCTCCAATGTATGTGTTCTGAAATGCCTTTTTAAATGCTCTAATCTTTTAAAGAGTCGACCGCACTGAGGTAAAGGGCAAGTATAAACTTTATCAGCTTGTTGATGCTCATGACATTGTTGTTGTTCTTGTTGTTGTTGTTGCTGTTGTTGTTTACGTAAAACTTGAAAGAGATTATGCGGATTAATTGCAAAACCTGCATTAATAGAAGCTAATTCCAAGCGATCATTGCTATTGCTATCTTGAAAGAAAGGTGTAAACGCTGAGAAAGTTCTTCTACGTTGACGTTGTTTGTAAGTAGGTGATCCTTCAAAAAGTGAGAATTGACCAAATATCTTTTGTTGTTGTTCTGCATTATTATCTTCCATTAAATGAGAGGGAGATAGTTTAGGCGATGTACCAGCAGAGTAGCTTGTATGTTGATAGTTAGCAATAGGTGGACCATTTACAGCTGAAGTGATAGTGGGTGAACTACCAACAGAGCTTGGAGGAGAAGGGGGAGGCATAATTGAAGAAAGAGACCTAGTAGATCTATGTCCTAATTCTTTACCATTGCAAGGCTGATAATCTATAGGAAAAATAAGAATTTAACAATTTGATACAAGACAACATTTAATAATAAAACTTCGTTGGGTATTTTGCTTTTATTATATAAATTTGATGAAAAACTTTTAATTACCTGCTGCTGTTGCTGCAGTAGTCAATGGAATAGTAGTAGAATTAGAGGAAGAAGTAGTAGTGGTAGTAGTGGTAGTAGTGGTAGCAGCAGCAGTAGCTTGAATACTATTGGTAGTTGTGGGTGAAGGTGGGTTTGAATCAAATAATTGTTGATTAAATTCATCATCCATTGCATGAGCAACTGCAACCGCAGATAATGACATGGATTTTCTTAGTTGATCAAATAATTCCAAAGTTGTATCCAGAGATAATGACATGGCTGGCTCAGCAATAGCAAAACTAGTTGGCTCTAATTCCATTTTTTCCCTTTTAAGATCTCTTTCAAGAGCATCAAGAAATAATCGGTCATGAGGTACAGAAAACCAAAAAAACACCTTTTGCTTCTTTTGTGTTCTAATGCAGTTGTTTTTGTAAAGCATTTCCAAAAATTCAGATTTTGGCTCTTCCAAGGATGCATCCATACCAGGTTTCAGATTTCTTAAATCAGAAAAGATGCCTTCTTCAAATTTCTTAAGATTGGTTACGGGTCTACCAAATAGATGGAATCGATACAATAAACATCGTACAATGTCAGTACCTGTCACATGAAATAAGTCATTCCAAAATACGCATGAAATGCTTTCACCTGTTGGCAAACCAAAGGAATGAACTTGACGATTATGTTCCCAATCATTCGTAGCTGTACCAAGAAAGTATTTAAGTTCATCAATTTGCTTTAATCTCTGCTCAGTATTTGCATTAGTGGGTGGCTGGAGTCGAATTGTAGTGTTGAATGACACATTGTTGTTGCTGTTTGAAGAGTTTTCATCTTCTTGTGATTGTTGTGGTTGTTGAATATTACTGGTCATTGGCTTGATGTGGTTGTAATTGAGTGTCTTGTATTTTTACTCTGGTTGATTTTATCTTTCACCAAGGCGCGTTTATATATTTGTAGTAAAAAGAAAGAGAAAAAAGAAGAAAAAAAGAAAGAAAAAAAGCTTTAATTAAATAGAGTCTAGATAGCATGATAAAAAAATAGGGGGTGAATGGGGGGGGGAGAACTGATCCAAAAAAGGGATGCAAGAGTGAGTGTAAGTGTGTATGTATATTATATATATATATATATATAAATGTGTGTGTGTGTGTGTGTGTGTTTGTGTGTGTGTGTATATGTGTGTGTGAGCGAAAAAAAAGGATCGTAGCTTGTCATTTTTGAATGATGTTAAAGTGCATATACCTTTCCTAATTGGGTTTCCTATTAGGGGTGAGTCCAGAGCCTAGAATTACACTCATCATTGAGCAACAACGAGTACTACAAGAGGGGGGATTCAACGACATGTTGAATAAATGGTATTATCGGATGACGTCAAGTTAAGATGAAAGGACCAAGATGCACATGTTGGAATATGTGTATATTCTGGTATACAATAATAAATTCTCCTATAAATAATTTATAAATAATACATATTCCTTATTTGCATATGATTCTTTATTATTTTGAGGTCCCTGTTTTTTTAGCAGAGCAAATTGCACAGATTGTGCCTTTATGTATGTTTATAGGAGGAGCAAAATTATATTATAGTAGTGAGAGAAAAACCAACTATCTGGGTATGTCAATGTGTATTTCGCGTATAAAACCGATATGTACTCATACATATCTCACCAGTTAATAATATTTAAATTGCAATTCAGCATACAAATACGTCATTTACAAAATTTTATATTGTTCCTTCTTCTTCATATAATATCCATTCGTATACATTAGTAAGAATGAGCGAGTTCTGAACAAAAAGTCAAATCAAGAACTAACTTTCCTTTTTTGGAAATGGCTGCTAACCAAATATGATGCATAGCAACCAGGAACCATTTATATTTTCCATAGCAACCAGGAACAAAATTAAAGTTCTCTCATAACAACCACACACAATACCAGTGTATAAAAATACATAACATAAGGATATAGAAAATTATAAATATTAAATTTAAGGGATAAATAAATGAGCTTGTTTAATACATCTGATTATTCTTTGCATGTATAAACATATATTTTTAATTTATAATAAGGGGCAAGGTGTATATATAAATGTTTTTATATCGGTCCTCGTATTGCTGATGATCCCGACCGAACCATACAACATGGGAGAATCGTCAAAGGAACTACGGGTGTTAGTTCAATGATCGAAATTAGGAATTCTTGGTATAAAAATATAATAAAGCAGTTTAGTAAATGGGTGATGACGAAGATGATTGGGATATTATATTCCGTCTGTCTGCAATTATCAATGTTCTACGACAGGGCATTTAAAAAAATGTTTAAAGCTCCAGTTTGAATTATCAGGCCCTCTTTTTTTTACAGCATGATATATTCACAGCGTGTTTTCCTATTATAGTCTAGTATCTTAAAAACACGAGTTATATTTTTTGCCATTTATGTTTGCTCATTATCTTTGAGACAAATTTGTAGAGGATTTAAGCTTAATATGTAACTTGCTTCTTACAAAATATAATTTCAATAGATAACGAATTAAAAAGCACATTTAGTAAACGTTGGACTAATTATGATGAATGAAATTTATTCAAAATGTATGTGTCATTGCCAATTCAATGATACGGATACTCTGCATCACATTTCGAGGTTTATTATTGCAAATATGTGAAATAGAGTTATAACTTGGAAATTCCTTCAAATTTTTCTAAGCAACTACTTTTTAGTATGCATTCAGCTCTAGAAAATTCAAATTTAGTCATAATTTATTAAATTAACAACCAAGTTGTTATCCAGATCGCCGTTAAGGAAATAGATATTCAGGAATTTACAATTTATCATCAATATTACTGACTGAGTGACCCTGATTATACATACGATGTATCTATCTTATATTACCAAAAGGTCAAATGCTCCTTCTTATTATGTATATACACACATACATAGGGAACCGATTTAGTTTAATTGACTGTAATTTACACAAATGTAAAATTTACTTACTCTCCTCAGTTGTTCTGGAACAAAAGGCATTTAACACAAAGCACACTATACTTTTTAAAACTTGCAGCAGCATGATTAGTAGTACTACTTAATGAGCATTAGTATATACATTTTGGATCAAGACAAAGCCCAAAATAATAAGTCATGTGGTCACGTCAAGAGAAAGTACGGCATTGTTCAATTGCTACCTTCTAATAGGTACATACACTCTCAATGGCTAATTTCAGAATTACATGTAAATACCAGTCGGGATTGAATTAACGGGTTCGGCTTGGCAACAAATCTGAATGGAACGAGCAATCATGCCTATAAAGTATTATCACCCAGTTGAACAGGTGATGAATCACTTTAATGTGTGTACATACTAAAGATCCGAACCGCATAATACTTTTACACTGTACAATTTATTTGGTCTCCTTGAATTCAACATTTGTAGTCATATGAAAAGGGGGTTCATTATTTATCCAAATGTGTGCGTAACTAAATATGTGATATGCGTATAGATTATCATGTGTTGATCATAATAGTGTACAAAAAATCGAAAGATTATCCTGTAATTTTTAACGACTCATATAATGTTAACCATGTTAAATATTGATATCACATAACTATGTTGAAAGTTTTGGAATCTCTCTCAAAAAAAAAAAAAAAAAAAAAAAAAAAAAACTCAATACGATGCTTTGTTAAGGTCGTGAAAGGACTTGACAAGCGGCATTAAATGTTCTGCAATATTTTCGTTAAATTTTAAACAAGATTAACTTTCAAACAAGAAATACTCGAGCATACTAAAGATGCTACAGCATGTACAATTTTCTAGTAACAGCCTTTACTTTGATAGTAAATATTCTTTAAACTTAAAAATTGTTAAAATACCAATTACAGTCGATGATATAAATTACGCTCATTATCTATTAGTCAAGAACAAATAGTCTTCCTGTAAGACGTTGCAGAATTTATGTGAAAATTTCACCTTTTCGTTTCTAAATTCTATTTGTTTGTAAAAGATGCCGCTAATCCAAGCAGTCGTATTCATGCATTAGGCTCTAAATTAAAATTGCTTTATGTTCATGACACGTGGAGAGAAAGGTTAATGCAGTCTGTTTATTGATTAACCCCAATCTTCAGTCGTATCTCTACCTTTTCGACCGCGCCAGGTTTTTTCTTATAAAATGATGTGCTCTAATTTCTAAAAATGGCAGCATTTATATTAAAGTTCAAACACGTTTTATAGAAATATTTTGTTCGTAATGTCAGTGGTTCAGTTCAACAGTTAATTAAATATTGAAGTTTCAAAATTACACAAAATAATAATAACAGCAAGTTAACGTACTAGATGTTGCCAAAGTAATCCTTCAATTCGCATTTTGAGTTTGAAGAAACCACTAACGAAATTTATCACACGTGTTATGAAATTTTGACAATTTGGAGTTTTATTTACCAAACGCAATATTTTAAGAAAATCAATAAATTTTTTTTTTAATAATCTAGGACGCACTTGATAAATCACCGTACCACTATTTTTCATCTAAAATTAATATTTTTTAAAATTAAAAACTAAATCAAATATATGTTAATTATCAGTATGATGCAAATGCTGCTAAAAATAAACTATGATTGTATTTATTTTACAGTAGTAGTTACACTTTAAATTCAGACAAAATAAGTAAAATTTGGGATGAAATGAGAATAAAATTGGGATGTAGTGAGGATAAAGTTTGGATGTAATGAGAATAAAATTTAGATATAATGAAAATGATATTTAGATAAAGTGAGGGTAAAATTGAGATGAAATGAGAATGAGATGTAGAGATAGTAAGAAGGGAAATCAAAAAAGATTAAATTAGTCTCAGGTATTATTTCAGAGTTAATCCGAATGAACTTACCTGTAATAATCTAAAGTATTTCCAATAGCAGAAAGCCTAACCATGTACATTATGGCGATATGATATATATATATTAAGTAAATCTAAACTCTCTTGAAAGCAGTAGGACTACCATCTTGATTCCAAATGGAAGATGCAATGGACATTATATTCTTGAATGTGTTAACATCTCGCTGCCACAGTGTTTTACATGTTTTACAGACAAGAACACCAAAACCACCAGTATGAGAAGCTTTGTACAAGGTATCAGTTTTACAAATGTTGCAAATCCTGGACTTCCTGAACTCATCAATTGGCACAACTAATAGTTCACTTTCTTTTTCACGTTCTTTCAGGGTTCTATAGAACATACTGGTAACACCATGCCTCAGACCTCTAAGTTTTACTAATCGTTTCCTACTATACCTGTACCAAAAACAATCAATGGCACTTTAGATTTGTCATAGTCAAATTTTGAAGGTTTCCATCTATTAGATCTATGTATTTTGTATTGTTAGACGACTATACAGCATTTGTTTATCTCCAAATATTCTTACTTTGTAATATCATGGGCTTTAACAGTACTGGAAATACTATTATCATTTCTCTTCTTCTTTGCTCTTGCTTTTCTGTCTAAAAGCTCATTTCTCTTTTTGGCAGCTTTCTTCATTTTTCTCCACTTACTTCGCTTCGTTTTGTTTATTTTCTTTTTATTACGCTTTTTGTCTCCATTAAATAACATATTGACTATGACTTCAGGAGCTCTCTGTCTACCTTGGTATAAAAAAAGTGACCTTTTACAATATCTTTACCATATAAAGCCAATAATTTATCTTTATGGACAATGATATATTGGATAAATCTATCATACAAAATTGAACTATAAGTCTTTTGTATTGGAATGTTTGTTTCTATGCTAGTTAAACCTTTAATATACTTCAGTTTTTGTAATCTTGATGAATATTTAGTTGGTCCAGTGAGGTTATAATACTCTTTAGTGGAGCATTGTCTAATTTGATGATTACTTGTGTCCAAGCCAATTACTGCTGTATACACCGCCTTTCGATCAGGGTCAATAAATACAGACTGATAAATTCTTTCGACTTCCTCATATTCAAAATCTTCTAAAACAAGATTATAGTTCTCAATGTCTTTTTTTTACTTCTTTGAGAGCCGCAGCTCTTATCCTTTCGAAAAGAAAATCAACTGCAAACCCATCCGATTTGATTGTATTGAAAAATAAAACATTATTTAATCCATTGGGACGCAAATCATCAATGCTACAATAGTAATGGATATTTAATTAATATTATAATAGAGTATATTCTGCAGTGCATTGCTTACCTTTTGAATCCTAAGCCTTTAAAATCAAAGTATTTATAAAATAAATTCAATTGAGCATTGTAGCCTCTGGGTAACTTGTCTTTAGTGAAACAACACAAGGAATTGACACTAATTGTAACAAATTTCCAACGAAAAGAAGGTGATGGTGAAATAATAAATAATCTTGGTAATGGAGGACGTCTAACATCGTAAAAGGATTATGAGCCAAGTGCTCTCTTTCATACCCGGAGACAAAGTTGTTTATAATTTGTACCAATCTGCATTCTCACTTTGTCTAAATTTCATTTTTACTCTGTCTCAATATACAACTACAGTCGTCCAAATAATTTCCTGAAATTCCTGAATTTTAAGTGAAAATACTGCATTATGAAATATTTAAAACTCATGTGTTTACAAAATACAATATAATACCGTAGAACCAAGTAAATTTCATTGATTTATTGGTGTTATTCATAATTTTATTTTTCCTTGAGATATTTCTTGCCCAATTTTATTCAATCAAATACTAAAATTTTAGTGTAACTTATTTTAAAGAAATCTTTTGATATATCTGAATTTATTTAATGATATTGTTTGCTTCTATTTTTAAAACTACCCCATAACCGCTGCTTGGCCAACTTGATTAGTTTTTTTTTCTATTGTTAATTGCATTTGCTTAGCGGTTGCTTCAAGTATCAAAGTATTGCTTCATGCTTGATTGAATTTCTCAAACTCAAAAAGAGATCAGCTTTTAAATAAAAATAAAGCAATACATTTTAGAAATTTGGCTATTAAATGCTCGTCCAATTTAGATGTATTTTCTGTATATAGTAGTTAAAAGCAGATGAATGACCCAATTTTTTTTACTAATGTGTTTGTGGATATCAAAGATATATGTTCAGATACAAAAAAATTATATCCTACATCTATCCAAGACTAGATTTGACTATCTTGGAGTCATATTTTTTGGACACTAAATTCGATTTTACTCACAGACATAATATTGTTCTATATAAAATACATAATAATCTGTATATAAATCTACTAGCAAGGAAAATTTAATTAATTTAATGTTATTTATAAGCTACTTTAAGTACTGGAATAACTTAACATTTTTATTTACTTAAAACCTGCATTCCCTGGAAAGAATAATGTAGAAAATTCAAAAGTTTCTATTATTTTATCAATGATTTTTCAACTAATTCGTAATATTTTAAAGACCTTAATACACCAAATTAATGACAAGTTTTATAGTATATAATAAGAATTGCATTAATAATAAAATGCCCTAAAAATTATGATCATTCTTTTTGACAGATTGCTTTGAATCAGCATAACAAAATGCATTTTCAATGGAGTAATGACACATATATCCACAATAATATATTTGAAGATACAGCTATGGCTTGATTTAGTGGATATGGTGAGAGAAATGGAAAAGTATCCGTTAAGTCAAGTTTTCCATTATACCAAATCAATTTTTTACACTATAAAAAGCAAAACGGAATATCAGTTGGATATAACTTGAAAATTTATTTTAAAATAATGCACAATTATTGAAAGAAGTTGAAAATTGCATAAAATGGTAAAGTGTTGGATTTTAAAAGTAAAATAATTGGTAAGGTTTGGTTATTTTCTTATGTCTTTTAGTAATTAGGTAAGAAATCAACTCAATTTATTATTGATTTAATGCTATTTTATCCAGTAATGTATCCAGATTTTATAATTTAGTAGACTTGTCAAGAAAACATATCCATTAATCCAATATATCGAAAGAGTAAAAAATAGCAGTGAAATTCCTTGATTAAAATCGGGAAAGTCAAAGATGCCCGTTATTAAATTGAATTTCTCTTGTTCATGAATCCACTAAATTGAGTCATGACTGTATACAAAATAACCAGAACCAGTTATATATCGATCGCTTCGGATTCACAAATATGACATCTGTCGGTTTTCGAGGATATTAAACAGCCATTTTAGGGCCAATCCCATTTCTAACTCATAATGAAATGTAATTGTTATAAATAGTCTTTTAAACCAAGATCTTAAAACTCTTGGTTCTTTCTTTAACCACTAGTTCTTCTAATAATAAAACCTACATTCTCCATGATAAATGTTGTTAGTCATTATTATTATTCTTTCTAGAAATAAGATTTATTCACAAATAACTCTCAGGTTCGACAAATCGATCCAAAAATGATTCAAAAAACAAAATTGTTTAATGGCTCATAAATTGTAAAGTAAGTCGAGCTAGCGTTCAAATGGGCTTTGTGCAGTTTTAAATTCTACGTCTATTTAAATAAAATTAGGACAAATACTTTACATTACATTTTGTTTAAAATTTTGGAGGTTCTTTGAGGATATACACCATGTTTCATAAATATGTTTTGAATTTAAATAATTAAAATACTGCACAGCAGAAATACCTATCCATCTAGCTTTTAATGGACTGTCTAGCTACATGTTTCATAGAGAAAACAAGCTTTTTGTTAGTTTTTTTTTTTTCAAATTCAAAAGTTAGGACGAGGGTACACTGGTCTTTTTTTAAAAGCCAAACAGAGAATGTTCCTTTTTTACATATTTTTGAGGATATCTCTATGAAAAATTAATATTTCTAAAAAAAATTAATTAGGTTTGTTAGAGCTCACCGGGATTTATGACATGAATAAAAATAGATGTTACTCAATTTAACGAATATTCTAAAATCTGCTACAAAAAAGTTAACGAAATAAAAAAAAAGGGCTAAAATTTTTTACACTTTGAATTATTCTTGAAGTTTATAAATAAAAATACGATTTAAAAAGACAATGATGTATCAGCTTTTCCAACTGTATATAAAAACTAAAAGATATCTGAAGTTTATTAAGATGTAAAAGTATGGGTCTTTTATATCAGTTCATTATTTACTACTGAGAGTATAACTATAGAACCAATAGATCTGCAGTGGAATTACATACTAAAAGCTTGATAATCATAAAATAACTTAATTTACAAGTATCACTCACAGAGTTCATGCCACTTGAAATATTAAAGTGCAGCAATAATAAAGAGATACTCAAAGTG
>JAEPRC010000262.1:0-53032 GCA_016758945.1 Mucor plumbeus
ACTTTGAGTATCTCTTTATTATTGCTGCACTTTAATATTTCAAGTGGCATGAACTCTGTGAGTGATACTTGTAAATTAAGTTATTTTATGATTATCAAGCTTTTAGTATGTAATTCCACTGCACATAGCTTTCAAATTTCAATGTCAAAAACTTGTTTTCTTTTCTACAACCGACCTTATACTAACCACTTTTTATACACATCCTAAACGCTGTTAAATAGATATGTGTTAGTTATGGTATGCTACTTATCTCTAGATCCATTTTATGTCTCACGAAAGCTTTAGAAGTACAAAAAATTCACACCTTTTTTCTTAAAAACCGAGTCTAACTTTTCATCACTGATTTACTTTTTTTCCCCGCAAAGTAGCACTAAGAAAAAATTATGTGTCAATGTACCTGAGATGTCCAACTCTAATCCAAAAACAAGTATCCAAAAATATCCTATTTTCTGCAGTTGCTATAACGTTTTTCATTGCTAATGTTTCAGATTTTTCACGTATTTTACTAATAAAAATTAAAAACTTTGAGCTCTTATATCTTTACAAAACATTAAGCTATGCTAGCACTTCTAAATAATAAAAACTACTTGTTTTAAAGCTCTTTATAACATGTTTAGGTATAAAAAAGTTTTGAGCACTTTTTTTTTTTCCTTCTCTTTTTTGACATTTTTTGTAGTAGATTTTAAAATATTTATCAAATTGGGTAGCGTTTATTTTCTATCTATAATATTGAGCTTAATAAGCTCTATCAGCTCCTTTTTAGTTTTTTTAAAAGTGTTATTTTTTCATGGAGATATTCTCGAAAATGTGTAAAAAGAGAATATCCTGGATTTCACTCCCTAAAAAGACGAGTATACCCTTGTTTCAAACTTTGGATTTGAAAAAAAGTTAACAAAAATCTTGTTTTCTCCATGAAAAATGTAGCTAAAAAGCTCGTTAATAACTTGATTGATAAGCAATTTTGCCACGTATTATTTCAATTATTTATTTTTGAAATATTATAATAAAAAGTGGCTTGTATCTTCAAAAAACCTTTAGAACTTTAATTGCATTTTACAAAACATTTAATGTGAAACATCTGTCCAAATTCTCTTTAGTCAAATACAAAATTTCAAGCTGTACAAAAATTATTTAATACTCTATTTTAATTTATTTTGCAGTTCACGAGCTATTAAACAATTTTAGTTTTTGGATCATTTTTAGATCAATTTGCCAAATTGTTTTTGAAGCTCAGTCAGTATAGATTCTAAGCTGTAATGTGAGCTATGGTTTTGATTATCTTGGTAAAAAATCAATATTTTTTGATGAAACAAATATAGAAGAGTATCTCTAAATAGAATCTACTTTGTGGCAACAAAAATTAGCGTTTTAATTTTGAGACTCAATTTTTTTCAATCAATTCTATATCAGTTGAGTCAACAATGATCCATTGCGCCTATATTTTAGTATTAACTACTCGGTTTTCGATCATATATTAGTGGCTTTTAAAGGAGAGTTACATGTATATTAAAGATTTGATATGATTAGACCCGATATTGTGCGAAAAAATTCGAAAACTATCTAAAATCTATTTTTTATGGCTGTAAAAAAACTTAAAAAAACCCCTATCTAGCCGAATTTCAATAAAAATAATCTTGAACTTTACATGAAGGTGAATACACATTTTGGACACAATAATATAACAGAGCAACATTTACAACCTACTGTGTGCTGAGAAAATTGTTATCAAAATGCACCTATACCCTGCTGCACGCTCTTATCGAATATGATTAAAACTCAATCTCTATGAATACCAATTTAAGTAAATTGCCAATCTACATAAACATTGCCGTAATTATGCACTATACTCATCCCTTATACTAAATTTTGTGAGTCATTGTGTATTCGGCAAAATTAAACGACATGTTGGTTATCTACCTCTTACCTGTTATTTTTATTACTTACTATAAATGGTCAGTAAGCTTGCTAGCTCTCGCCAAATATAAACTCAAATGAGCTTCCATTGTAGTGGTAGGTATACTTCCAGTGTTGGTTCATAGAATCAAAATTATCTTAGACTTCCTGGGTTGCTGTGGGAATGGCAAAATACAAACCAGCATTTTTTTTCACCTGTTTTATGTGCAGTGTTTCACTTATTCTTTAATTTTTTTTATAAAACCAAGTAATGGTTTAAAATTAAATTTTGAAGACCATTTTCAAAAGGGTTAACTTGGAATCAGCATGCTTGCATACATTATATACTGCTCTTTTGAAAAATAAATTTAGCAATTTCGGCAAGGTTAAATACAACGTTCAACAATTATGGCATACAGTAAAAATTAATATAATTGCCTACACACAGAAATAACAAAAATTTGTTTAACTTTTTCTTCACAATTCGTTACTTCGAGAAAATGGGGATTCAATATAAATCCAATTGGTATAACCGAGTAGGTTTACCAACTGGCTTAATTTCTCCAATACATGATGCATACTGGAAATTATTTTCATCATAGTAATTCTCAATAACGTAATCCGCTTGTTCAAAACCTTCTTTAAAAATTTTATTGTTACGGCTAAACAGAATGTTAGAACGTTTATAAATATTTACTCTATACTTTATTCACACATACACGGCAGGGTAATCACTATTATGAAAATCTGCTATGTCGATATCTATATCAAGACCT
Source organism: Mucor plumbeus (assembly GCA_016758945.1). NCBI lineage: Eukaryota > Fungi > Mucoromycota > Mucoromycetes > Mucorales > Mucoraceae > Mucor > Mucor plumbeus. Next base: position 2,670 of record JAEPRC010000262.1, read on the forward strand.
CACATCCGAAGTTCCAGGCTATAATCAATGCTATAGTAAGTTAAAGTACGTTCAGATGATCTACATCGTGTTCTCCACGACGTTGATCCACATCATGTCTTTTAAACCATCTTTAATAAACTTAGAAGAGTTATAATTGTATTTCCTACCTTGCTTTTTTAACATGTTTTTTGTCACAAAATCAAACAATAATGGCTCAAAATTGAATTTTGAGGTTGTTGTACGTAATGCGCAATAAATATATGAATAACATATCTTGATTTCAATTGCTAATAATCATTTTTGAAGAATTAAAGCGCTAATTTCAGAGCAAAACTTGCTATTTTATGCTTAAAAAATATAACACTTTGAGCCTTATTATCTTTGCAAAAATTAAAATCTATCTACATTTTTTAATTAAAAACTTAACTGTTTTGAAGTACTCTGTAGCATATTTAAGTATAAAAAAATTTGAAATACTTTTTTAAAGATCCTTTTTTGACCTTTTGTAGTAGATTTCAAAATGTTCATTACATTAACCAACAAAATTTTTATACTTCTGTTTTATGTTGTTATACAGTAGATCTCGTTGAGCTCTGTTAATATCAGTTAAAACCGGTATAAATGGCAATAATAACGACAGATATTAATAAGTAATAAACGTCCTCTTTTGTATCATTAGAGTTTTAGGGCAATGCGCTCTGCGCTCTACATCTATTTTTCAAAAAACTACCGGATTTTAAATGTTGACCTAACAGTTTATCACTTCCTCAACAAACATTGCAGTCAGAACAAAGCAAATTAGTTCAATGCAAAGCTATAATGCTTGCACACATTGTGACTATACGAAATGAAGACATAGAAACTTCAGCTCAATGCTAAATTTTTGATGGATTTATACAGCATTACACTTAGCAATGCTTATTGATGTATCATTATTTAACCGGATATCAAATCCAAAATCAAAACAAAATTAAGAACATAGTCTAGGAATTAAAAGCCATATCAATTGCATATCAAGGCACTTAGGTTCCGGCATGATGTCGCAGCATGATATTATAGCATAATGCTCTATTTTCATGACTTATTATTAATATATATCATCTACAACCCTTATCACCTCATCATTTCCCTCAGATTAATTAGTATTTAAACCCTCTTTATTTCCTTTTAATAAGCAATATTTCTTTACTTAATTAATTTTTTATTACTACTCTATAATTTCTATTCTGATAAATTACTTGTAATACTGTACATTTAAAACTCTTGAAATTCATGTTCTAAATTTTGCCTCTGATTTGGTATATTTTGGATTCAAATATTTTCAAGCTTAGTAGATATGATGTCAATAATTGACATATATTTTTCAACGCATTTTTTGCATTGTAGTATAATGCAACAAGGGAAACCTTCAAACAAAAATGTTGCCATATACCAAAGCTACATAATAAAAGTATCAATTTTATAGATGGTTTAATAAAATATCAATATTTAGGCGTTGTTTTTATATTAGACGTATACTATGATCTGTGAAGGGTTAGTCTTCTGGTATTTAAATTGAAATAAAATAAATGACTGCCAAATGTTTTCGATGCCTCAGGATGGTATAAAATAATGCAACCTGAACTAGCTTTGACTCAAAGAATATGCTCTAGCTTTAAAATAGAGGTAGTCTAAAGCGTAGTTTATTCTGGTGTTTGATCACATTGTAGGTATATTTTTCCATTTTTTCAACTAGTATTATATTTTGAAATTTCTAGAAATTATGGTAATAAATCCAGTACTAAAAAAAAAAAAAAAAAAAAAAAAAAAAAAACAACATTCACAACTCTGTTTTTTGTTTTCAAAAGCAGAATCCATTTGATTGATTTTCAACGTTTATATGATATTAGCAATATATATTCATTCATTGCATTCGATTGACTTTGATATAACTAATTCCATCAATCCCAAAAGCCAAAGCGTTATGATAATGACAAAAACTTTAGACTCGATGATCCTTTGATAAAAATTGTGATATAGTCTCCTTGAACAAATGCCTTGTATAAAAGTAAAAGATATTATATTACTACATGTCAAATATAGCGGAGGCGCAATTTATCTAATATATATATATATATATCAGTATCAACATAAATATATATATTTCGAAATTGCGGTATTAATGTTTAGGCCGTTACAGCCAAAAGTTTAATTTTAGTGAAATAGGATTTTGGAATGCATTAACTTAAAAATGTCTAAAAAAAGATGAGTAAAATAAACATTTTTGCGACTAGAAATAGATGAATGAACAGGAGCTTAGTTTGGTTTGTAGGAAAACATCAAGCATTCCTCATAAAAATTGTAATGGCACTTGAAACAACAATAATAAACGTCATTTACGAAATGCAAAAAGGCTATTTGTTTGTTACATAATTGTTGCTGTGAATTATCCACATGGCAAAAGCTGATTATATTAGTCATTTAATGGCACCATTTACTGATTGTTTAATGTAACAAAATGTCACCATTAAGAATATGTAACATCGGACTTACGGCTTGTGAGCACATTTAAATTCTATTTATGGCCTCTTCCGTTTAATACAGGTAACATTTCTATTCCAAAATAGTAACTTATGAAGCTGAGCAAATCAATTTCGCAGTAGCTTGACCAAAGCAGGTTGCTTAAAAAAAGGGGCTGTAAGGACAGCCTATGAGTATGCATCAACTGCCAATTTCGGAATAAATAACGGCTTATCTTTTTAGTAAAATTAAAGGGAAAAAGATGTTAACTAACGGAAATAAACAAGTTGCTGTAGCAAAGGGTTTATCCGCAGCATTTTTATATATTGCACAAGCTTAAAACTTATTTGTTTGTGTGTGCAATGCTAAATTTAGAAAGTCAAATACTTGATATAAATACACCGTGATAAAATTTTCATTTCATTTCATTTTTCTTTTTCTTTTATTTCCATATATTATCTTTACACAATTAAAATGAATTTCAATACACTTTTATCAAACATGTACTTTGGCAACTCTTCCAAAAATATGACCATCATCAATGATTACAGTTTCTGCCCTGGGTGTGGTGTGGATGTCTCTCAATTCAATCACGATTCTTCATGTCCTAATTCTTGATCTAGAAAAAAAAAAAAATGGTGCTATTACTTTTTTGTAAATTATATTATAACTCACTTCACTACACCACACACATTTAGAAAATCTCATTGTACATACAAAATATAAACTATTTAGAACTTTTGACATTCATAGAATATCCCCCTCATTCATACAAAATACCCTTTTGCCATATAAATACACACACATATACATATAGTATATATATATATATATATATCTATAAATAAAATATTTTATTATGACACATGCAAATATTTGAATACATTTATGATCCGATTGTATATTACTTTTACCAAGTAGACTTGTGATTTGTTGTTGTACATTTTCTCTATCAGGTCCTGGATTGCATACAAATTACTGTAAGAAAACGTTGTTTTGTGGATCTTTTAAAACACATAGAATATCAAACAATGCTTTACATTGTCATGTTGATTGATGTTACTAGCAATTTCGATAATTGTTGTTCTTGGTTGTGAGTTACACATTTGCCAGGTAGTTTCATAAATGAAGGAAGAAATGGAGATGCTGTTAAATTATACAATAATAACTTTAGAGCATTATATGCATGAATGCTATTAATTAAAAGACATTTGAAGTTCAAGCAATGTTGAAATAGGCCTCCTTTTTAAAGTTTAAGAATTTACAAATCACTTAAAGCGAGATTATAGTAAAATAAGCTTTCCTATCATATAGACTATATTCTCAAGCACTAGAATATATATATATATATATATATTTCTTCTTCTTTGGAGATTATAGAATATTTGAGCATTTCAATTTAACTTGACTGCGCATCCATACACGCTGAAAAACGGGTTCATTTTTTTCTTTTTTTTTGTTGCACGTAAAATACATTCAATTTAGTTGCTAACAATCATCAAGTGACGTCGCTCAATCATCTTGGTTTTGTTTAAAAATCTTGAATATATAAAGGTTCAATTATTATATTCCTGCATTCTATAGTTTCTTCTTTCATAAATATACATTTTAAATAAAATAAAATAACCATCGTTTCTTGAACATTATGGCTACAAGGTAAATTAAAAAAAAAAAATACTTTTATAATCATGATTTATTTAATAAATAATTATAATTAGACTCGACCGGTTGGTATTATTACTAGATACTGGCTCAACAACTGCAGTTAGACGAACAGCTGCTCAACAACTGGGTGAAATTCAAAAACAACATCCTGGAGAACTTTATAATTTATTATCTAGAGTAAGCTTAAATGTAAATTAATTAATACATTAAAACTTATTTCATTTTTACTATAGGTTGTTGTTCATTTAAGAAGTAAAGCATGGGATACACGTTGGGCTGCAGGTCAAGCTCTTGAAGCTATTGCTGCGAATGTACCTGTATGGGATCCCAATTCTACTGATAACGATGAAAACATGGATATTGATGAAGAACAAGATGTACATAAACTTCGTTTTAATCAATTTGATCTTGCTTCTGTTCTTCAACACGGAAAACTTTTATTAGGTTCAGCAGGAAAAGAATATGATATAGATTTCTCAGACATGACACCACAAGAACGTTTAGAATTACAAAGACGCAACCTTAAAGAACGTCTAGGTCTTGCTAGTCAGTTTATGGATGGTATGTTTATACTCTCTTTTTTTCTTTCATCTTTTTTTTTGTTCTAATATAATCTATAATCATTTGGTTTCATAGTCGATTTGGTTGATGATGCTGATTTAGAAAACAATAAATTAAATCAAACAGCCAAAGCTGTTATAAAAAGCCCTTCACCATCACCATCTACTTCAACAACAAATACGCCTACACCAGCAGTTGCTGAAATCAATATGGCTGGATTATCCGCTCGCGAACGAAACATGCTGAAACGTAAAATGAAATTAGAGTCTAAAATGAAGGGAAAAAAAGAAAAGTAAAATTATTAAATATATATATACACAGCATGAGACATGGTCATATTAAATACTTCGATATTTATAGAGTTCGCGTAATGGATTTGAAGGGTAAATCAGAACCAAAACCTGTCAAAATTGAATCTAAAGAAGGTAACACTATAATACCAATATACGAAAAAAATAAAATTAACCTCTCTGTATTAGAATTCGAGTTCACCGCACAACCACAATCAGATAAATTTGTTGTAGAAGTAAAGAAACCAACACCTTCTGTGGATGATACTGTAGATGAAGTTCAACGCGATTGGCCATTCAAGATGGTTTGTGAGCATTTATGTTTAGATTTATTTGATCCTGCTTGGGAAATTCGTCATGGTGCTGGTATTGGTTTGCGTAGTGTTTTAAAAGCTCATGGTGAAGGTGCTGGCAAGAGATGTAGGTCTTTTTTTTTTGTGTTTATTATGGGATACCAATTATTTATTCATTCTTGTACTATAAACAGTGGGCGACAAATCAAAAAATGAGGAATTACACAATGCTTGGTTAGAAGATGTTGCCATAAGATTATTATGTGTATTCGCTTTAGATCGATTTGCTGATTTTGTTTCTGATCAAGTTGTATGCCCAGTAAGAGAAACTTGCTCACAAACATTGGGTGTTGTTTTGCAATATATGACAGCTAGTTCAGTTGAAAAAGTACATGAGAATTTATTAAAATTAATCAATCAAGATGATCCTTCATTTGGTGGTCGTTCTATTTGGGAAGTTAGACATGCTGGATTACTTGGATTGAAATACACAGTTGCGGTTAGAAAAGATTTAGTTGAAATGCTTGTAGATGGTACAACAGGTGCCGTTATTTTAGGTTTACGAGATCATGATGACGACGTTAGAGCTGTCAGTGCTGCAACATTACTACCCATCACTGCTGAATTTGTACGCATGAGTACAAAAGATCGTATTCGTGATGTTATCACAACTTTGTGGGATTGTCTTATAGATTTAAAAGATGACTTGACGGCTTCAACTGGCGCTGTTATGGATCTCATTGCCAAGATGTTTGAACAACCTGGTGTTATGGAGATTGTACGTGAAGGCTGTAGTTTATCAGAGCTTGTACCTAGGCTACATCCATTCTTTAGACATACTATTACTGGTGTTCGTATGGCTGTTTTGAATACTCTTTTGACATTTATCGAATGTGGAACTTCAGCTGAATGGGTTGATGAACGAGTATATCGTCTTGTATTTCAAAATTTGATTGTGGAAGAAAAAGTAGACATTATCGAAAAGACATTAGCTGTTTGGAAAGGATTAACAATCAGTGGAAAGGTGGATACTCAACTCGTTTTGCAAGGTACTCAAAACTGGCTTGGTAGTTGGTTTGAAATTACAATGACACCTATTGGACAGCCATTGGACACAGCATCTTATTTCTACAAACCTCCTGGAGCATTTGGTAATGGTGGCACATTAGCAACAACTACATCTGCACCTGTTGTCGATAAAATTAGCAAAAAGACTACTAAAAAGGCCAATACGAATCAAAATAGTGGTAGTACCATTAGTGGGGAAGCCCTTAGAGGAAGTGGAGATAGAGACGAAGGCCACAATTTGGATGCTGGTATGATCGCTCAAGATTTTTCGCTCATTACAACCAACCAAGTAATGCGCTGTCGTATTGCTTGTACTACAGCATTAGGCATGGCAATGAGTACATGGCCTGATGATTCAATGGAAATGTCATATCAAGAAGTTATATTAACATTGTTGACCTCACAATGGGCATTAAAGAGACAATTAGGTGCGATGGCCGTTGAAGAATGGGCTAAGGCTGTATTAAAAACTAGATATAATGCTAATTGCATTAGTCATGCACCCGAAGATGCTATCTTGGCAAACTCTCATAATTTTCCCAAGACACTATCGAATGCTATGATTGCTAATTTGGATAATGCCGCTAAGCATACAACTGGTTTTTACTTTGAACTCGTGCATGTATTGAAGCGTATTAGAGGTGAATGCCAAAATTTAGTAAATGCTTTCCATTCCGAAGCTCAAGTTCCCATTGATAATATTCCCACATTACCCACATTGGTTCCTGGAGAAGCATTACCTGAGCAAGGACCTCTTTTCACTATCGAAACAGCTACATCCGTTGTAGGTGATACATTTGAACAATTGATGGGCAAAATACCAAAACTAAAGGGTAAAGCAGCAATAATTACAGCATTAGATGAACGTCAACGTCGTGTAGTTTCTTCTATTGGCTATTTCGAAGAATTGAAGCAAAAGATTGAAATTAACGTATATGCTAGTACTGCTGGTGCCGTTATTGAATTAGGTGTATTGCCAACAAAGCTCAACCCTGTGATTCGTAGTGTTATGAATAGCATCAAATTTGAAGAAAACTTGGAATTACAAGAACGTTCTGCTGCAACATTAACAGATTTAATTGCATTGTGTGAACGCTCTCAAACTCGTATAAATCCCAACGACAAGATTGTCAAAAATTTGTGTACATTCTTATGCTCTGATACCACGGTTACTCCTGTTTTAGAAGAAAATCAAACTAAATCTGGTATTTTGTCTATTCACAAGGAAGAAACAGGCAAAGCAGCAGCTGCGAATACCAAGGAAGTCTTGACACAAGAACAAAAGGATGCCCAGTTAATGAAACGTGGTGCTGAAATCTCTTTACGTAAACTTTGTGACACCTTTGGTAACCGTGTATTTGAAATCGTGCCCAAATTAATGCAATGCATTAGCCAAAAAGTCATCGAAACATTTCCTGCAAACTCTGATATCTCCAATAACATTGAAAAAGCTGACAAGGCAATTAGTGAACAATTCCAACTTGGGCAAGAAGTAATTGATTCACTTACAATATTAACCATGGTCGTACCCTATTTATCAGAAGGTCTTTGGCCACAGATTTGTGAATTCATTCCGTATGTTTGTCGAGCTTTGCAATCGTGTTATGCAGTTATTCGCTCAGTCAGTGCTCGTTGTCTTGCTGCCATTGCCAATGTCATTACTACCAAGACTATGCAAGTTATTGTTGATCATGTATTACCTCAATTAGGTAATACCCTTAATCCTTATCATCGCCAAGGTGCTGCTGAACTTGTTTATCATCTTGTTCAGTTACTTGATACAAAGATCTTGCCGTACACCATCTTCTTGATTGTTCCCATCTTGGGACGCATGAGTGATACTGATGAAGCTGTGCGTCTTATTTGTACCAATTGCTTTGCTCTATTGATTAAGCTTGTACCTTTGGAAGCTGGTATTCCTGATCCTCCAGGCATGTCTGCAGAAATGCTTGCACATCGTGATGAAGAGCGTCGCTTCTTGTCTCAGTTGTTGGATAGTTCAAAAGTGGAGAATTACGATATACCTGTTAGAATCAATGCAGAATTGCGTAAATATCAACAAGAGGGTGTGAATTGGCTGGCTTTCTTGAACAAGTTTCATTTACATGGCATTCTTTGTGATGATATGGGTCTCGGTAAAACTCTTCAATCCATCTGTATTCTTGCTGGCGATCACTATCATAGAGCTAAAAAGTATGCAGAGACAAAGTCCCCTGAATGGGCACCATGCCCTTCCCTGGTTATATGTCCTCCTACTTTGACAGGCCATTGGTTCCATGAAATCAAAAATTACTGTGATAACTTGAAGCCTTTATTATATACTGGTGGTCCAGCAGAAAGAAAAAGGTAAACTAATTGTGCCAGTTGTGTAAGTTTTGTTATTAGAAAAATATTTAACTAATGAAACTATAGACTTCGTTCATCTATTTTGAAAAATGATATTATTATTATGTCCTACGATATTATAAGAAATGACATAGAAGAATTATCAGCAATTACATGGAATTACTGTATTTTAGATGAAGGCCACATTATTAAAAATGGAAAAACAAAGATTACAAAAGCTATTAAGACAATTAAATCAAATCATCGCTTGATTCTCTCGGGTACACCAATTCAGGTAATATTTTGTATTTGTTAGACAATGACTTTGATACTAAAGCTTGTGCAATTAAATAGAATAATGTATTAGAATTATGGTCATTGTTTGACTTTTTGATGCCTGGTTTCCTAGGCTCAGAAAAAATTTTCAATGAGAGATTTGGTAAACCCATCTTAGCAAGTAGAGATAGCAAGAGTTCTTCCAAAGAACAAGAAGCCGGTGCACTGGCATTAGAGGCTTTACATAAGCAAGTGCTACCATTTTTACTGCGTAGATTGAAAGAAGATGTGTTACATGATCTTCCTCCCAAGATCATTCAAGATTACTATTGTGAATTGAGTGATTTACAGGTATATAAATACGTAGTAGTGCATACATAAACTAGCTTTATTAATAATATCTTGATAGAAATCCTTATATGACGAGTTTGCCAAATCTCAAGCTAGATCATCAGTTGAAGAAGATCTCGGAACAGATGTCGTTGCAAAGCCGGGTGAGAAACCAAAGGGAGCAACACACATTTTCCAAGCACTTCAATATCTTCGCAGATTATGTAACCATCCTTTACTTGTCGTCAGTGATAAATATCCCAATTATAAAAAGGTTGAAACATTTTTAAACAAGACAAATACAAATATACACAACATATCGAATGCACCTAAATTACAGGCTTTAAAGTAAGTAAAGAATCAATAATAGTATCAACTGCTTTACTTATTCGTTATGTTTGCAGACAATTATTAGGAGAATGTGGCATTGGTGTTACAACTACAGAATCAGATTCAGATCCTGCTGCTATGGCAATAGGTGCTGTCAGTCAACATCGTGCTTTAATTTTCTGTCAATTAAAACCAATGCTGGATATCATTGAAAACGATTTATTTAAAACTTTAATGCCTACAGTCAGTTATTTACGAATGGATGGTTCAGTTGATGCTAGTAAACGACATGAAATGGTTCAAAAATTCAATGCGGATCCTTCTATTGATGTCTTGTTACTTACAACACATGTTGGTGGTCTTGGTCTCAATTTAACTGGTGCAGATACAGTAATTTTTGTTGAACATGATTGGAATCCTATGAAAGATTTACAAGCAATGGATCGTGCACATCGTATTGGTCAAAAGAAGGTAGTTAATGTTTATAGACTTATTACTAGAGGTACACTAGAAGAAAAGATTATGGGCTTGCAAAAATTCAAAATGAATATTGCCAATTCCATCGTTAATCAACAAAATTCTGGCCTGCACAGTATGGATACAGATCAAATTCTAGACTTGTTTAACGTTGGTAATGATAATGAACCTTCTAATAAAAAGAAACCCAAGAATATCGATGTGGCTACTGATGGCATGGGTAATGCCAAGGCAGTTTTAGAAAATCTTGAAACCTTATGGGATGACAAGGATTACGAAGAAGAATACAACATTGATAGCTTCATTAGCAGCTTAAATTAACATCAACAACATCATGCAAATTAAGAAAAATTACATAATAATCTGTGAATAACTCTAATCTACATCTTTTATCTCTTTCGCTCTCTCTCGCTCTCTCCTTCTCTCTCTCTCCTTCTCCCTCTCTCCTTTGTATCAAACAATAAAACATTTCTTAAAAAATATATCGTTTACAATACTCTCCAAATGTCGCAATGCGAAGGATATGTATCACAAAGTTACCTCTACCGAATGGCTTCCATTTTTTATAAACTCGAGATATTTGACATTTCAGATGGAGTTTTTAAGCAGGGAAAAATTAATGTTTTACCTTTGACGCTTTTATACTAATTGAAAAAAGCATGATGAATAGGGAATGGCTTATTTATTAATATTCTGTAGCATTTCAAATATAGTCTTGCATTTTTTATTTCCTAATTATCTATTGAAATGGGTGCACGCTCCCGTTTTGAATATGACGATATATAATTATATAAGCAAATATTTACACTCAGCTGAGCTTAAATTCAAAAGTGCTCAAATGGAAAAATTGAGGAAAAAAATCCAAAAAAAAACTTGAATCTTTAATAACTCACGAAAATGCATAGCAAGTTAATTTTGTGCATTAAACGTTTTGGGTTTAGTTTTTAATTCTAAATCGATTCATATAAAATTTAAAAGCATTTTTATCACAAAATTCATAGTAAAATTCAATATCATATTTTAGTAGTTTTTGATCAAAAAGTACCCTTTCTTTAAATGTAACCCTAAAATATTTTGTTTTCACATTTTGTGCAACAAAATTATCTACAGATTGAGTATTTTTTTGTAGCTGTAGCTTTATTTTTCGTCGAGTTATTCAAGTTTTTCTTCACTTTTTTTTGGGACCCAAAAAAAAAAGAACGTTCCGGTCCCATGGAATATACATGGATTTCTGATGATTCCTTTTTTTAGTAGAAAACCTAATCATTCAATTCCAATTTTCCCGGCGAAAAATCAATATTTCTTGACGAGACAAAATTCGTTAGACAGCCCCCAATTTGCACTATCATATGAGTTAAATGTTGCGTACCGGCCTTCCCTTCACCATTTTCTATTACATGAAAGCTTGTTTTATAAAATTTACAAAAAAAAAAAAAAAAAAAAAAAAAGTCTTCAAACCCATCCAACAATAACATCTCCTAATAGAGAATGAAAAATAAACTAGACTTTACTTAATATTTATCTTTATAATACCTTAGTATTTTCTCGTGTTATTTTCATCTCAAACGCGGTTCCTCAATTTTAAGCTGGCCATTTCTGAATCATTCAAATTTATGAATCAATCACTATACTAACCACCCTTGCTCCATTAAATAAATTTGTAACTGGGACAATGTTGAATAGGACAGCAATTCAAATAGTTGTTTTTCAATATCAAAAGGATACGTAAATGAATATGTAATGACTGATGAAATATTTCCCTTAGATAAGGCTTAGACTTTGTAAAACGCTAAAGATGTTGTATGTTGTAAAGCGGATAAAAATGACCGCATGCTCTTTATCTTGGGGAGTTTTAGTTTGAAGTTAGCTGCAATGAGCATGAGATGTATAGAATGTTTGAATAGAAATTAGATGCGTAAAAAAAATCATGTTGGTTTTTTCAAAGGAAAAGAAGATATTTTCAAAAATGCATGCCGTGAAATAAAAGGTTCACAAAATGTGTTGGTTATGGTGTTTGTATATGAATATGCAAAAAGAAATTAAATGTTTTACAATAAGAAAATCAAAAAGTATTGATGGTTTTATAATAATACCAAATCTTTATTAAAACCCTGATTCAAATGTGAAACAGTATTGATAAATGGAAGTATAACGAAGAATTTTGTGCCATAAAAATACGCAAATATAACACGGGTACACTTTACTTACATTGGCCGGATAGAATTTATAGTTGTAACATTTGTCTTAAAATGATTGTAACCTTTTTCATGAACAGAGCGGTAGCAAAGTATCATATATTTCTAATAAAAAAACGGCATAGTATGCCCCAAACCCAAAAACTAAGTAGAAAATTAAGTAGAAAAACAAGTAGAAAAAAAAGACAAAAAGATAAGGAACAAAAGGCCGATTTTTATCTAGTTATTAAATACGCAATTTTCGCCTTGGTAATCTTCTATATTTGGGTTACTGTGATCAAAGAATACTAATGTTTAAATACACGCAATCGAAAATTGCATTATTATTGGATGAACTTAATAGCATATTTATTTAATGAGTTAATCAAAAGGAAGAGGACGAGGTTTAGATGCACTATCCTTATTTTTTAATGCAGCAGCAGCAATCGCACTAGGAACAGGAATACCACAACAATCTGGATATTCTTGGCCAAGAGCAAACACACCACCATCAGGACCAGTTGCAGCAGGTTTATTTTCATGAATATGTCCACATTCATCTTCTAAATCTTCTGATTGTGGATGACCACCTTCAAAATGAATAAGAGTACCAAACATAAAATGCTGCATAATTGGTAATTTGGATAGTACTTCTGCTTTGTACATTTTGATCATTCCTTGATTCACTTTAACCCATGTTTTGCAAGCTGAGATATCGTCCAACATTGGTGAATGCCATCGCAATGATGCTGTAGTTTTAACAGTGTTGATAAAATGAATACATGCAAGATACATGTATGATTTAGAAAATTGTTCAACTGTATCAACATCGTGGATTGATTTTGGTTTGATATGTTTATGATCTATAAAAAAGAAAAAAAAAAAAAATCAATTAGTAATTTTGAATATGACATTGTCCCTTGTTTGATTTATTACCTAATAATTGAGCTGACCCAAAAAGAAAGGGCAGGAAATGGTAATCATCAAGACCCCATACACCATGCGATCCTGCAGGTTCGAGCCAATAATCAAATTGAAGTTGTCTCATTAAATGGATATATCTGTTTCCGCATATGAAAAATTAATATATAGCCCCTCTTCGAACAATGAAATATGATACATACTTTACAAAAACCCGCAATACAACAGCCTTATCGTCGCTTTCATTGAAAACCTTCAACTTTTCCAAACAAAGTCTATAAAATGAATACTTTGATTACTAATGTTACTAAATTAAAGAATAAATCTACTTACAACCATGCCATAAAATTAGCCTCATGTCCAGTACCATAATCAATTCTCTTTTGATTTCCAAAACTTTCATAAAAATACTTTCCAACTTCTTTAATTGCAGGTTCAGGAACAAGGTCTTTAAATAATTCTGGAATAGACTAATTGAAAAATGGTTAAACAAAAACTCACTTATCTTTGATTTGATACCATTCTTACATCTTTTACTTTCTCATAAAATGTTCTAAAGGCAGGATTACCGAAACGCGATTTCGAATTTTCGACTGGTGGTATCTCCTTTACCCATTTTAATAGAGTTTCTAGGATATCAAGCACTAACTGTACATTCTATTTAATAAAAAAAATGTCAGTTTGATTTGTAAAATTATTCCCTTGCACTTAGCTACCTTTGACACTTGGATATCCGAATCAATTTTGTAGTTTTTGATAGAATCATTTAATCTTTCTATATATTCAATATATTCATTATAAACATTAGATGTCAAAAACTCGTCGAGATCTTCTTTAGTGACAATGCGTTTGATGGGAACAGTGTATTCCATTTTAGTATAATAAAAAGCAAAAGATGATCAATTGATAGAAACTACGAAACGAGGTACAGTACAAATACTGGGTTTTGAATAAATATTTAGACGTACTTTTTTTCTGCTGGGACGGATAAATTTTTTAATGAGACGATTTTGAATTAATTTGAGATGAATAAAAAACTTGGCTGGGACAATTTAGGAAACCTTGGTACGTTTTAGGACAGACTAATAAACCATTTGAGATCCACAACTAAGCCTTTTTTTCTTTTCTTTCACAATTTTACTAAATAGTGTCGATCTGACAAGTATTGCCGTTTATTCCATATCAACCAAACCAGCAAAACAATTTTTAGATGTATATATACTACTTCTGATGAAAAAATGGCAGAGAGAGAAGAAATGTTAGACATAATTTATAGTCATGCTCATTATATGGTGTGAGGCTCCTGTACGAAATAGCTCTTGTTTCATGTAAGGGTTCAAGAAGAAGCAAGTATGTATTCCAATCGATGACAGAACTAAAAGCTAAAATGATTCTGATTTAAGGCAGAAGGTGATTATATTATGCAGTTATTAATTGATGGGGTCTACAGATGTAAATTACGTTATGAATTCTATTGTATAATGTCAAACTACGACATATATAGTAGTGGTAATAGTTTCAGAAAAGTTGTATTGTTAGTAAAAGGGATCATACATCTCTTCTTGGCTCTTAAGATAGCTATCGTAATCCTAGAAAAACGCGATTCAATTCTTCAATTCAACTCTTGATTGGAAACACAATTTTGTCAATTGTTTCAAGTACAATAGCTGTGCAACCTAGGGTCGTCAACTCTTGTTTCAGTTTGTGAAGTTAATTAACGGGCAATGCAATACTTCAATTTTAGGTCGCAAAACATTGGATTTTTTCGAATCAGATTGAATGTAAAAATCATCTCTTGAAACCGAATGACCTTGTGATTTGACGGTTTCTTACAGATTAACCCAAAGTAAATATTAATGCACGTGAAAAAAAGACGCCTATCAAAAAATAAACATGGATCTAAATGGATCAGTCCACTCACACAGTGGTACTTTTATCTTAGCCTATTATCACTACAGAAAAAAAAAAGTCCGAATTTTTCAGTAAGACTTTTTTTCCAGACCCTATTGTAGCATTTTAAGACTTTTTTTTCTGTAGTGTATAATATTATTCTCTTTCACAACCAGCAAATTTACGTTATCACACTTTTCTTTCTTCATTTAATCTGATTATAATGCCAAACAACTACTTTCTTGATACTCCTGTTGATAACTGATCAATTAAAACTGCTTTTAAAAGGATTGAAGAAAATAATCCAAAAAACATTGCAAGAGAAAACCTGAGACTACTGAAAAGTCACCTTAACGAAGTTTTGAAAAGCAATGATTACGCGATAATAGCAGCAGCTACTAAACTTTTACAAGACTGGAATCGCATCAAGAAAGAATTAGTTCCTAAAAGAAACAAAAGAACACCTACATACAACAATAACAATTATGGCAACGTATTTATCGCCCAACCAACTGATTCGACTGTCATAATCAATGAATGTGCAGCAAGCTCTAGCACGATTACCCCAAAAAAAAACGCGTTATAAGCCGTCAAGAAGGCGACGCTAGTAGCTCTGAAAATGATTCATGGAAGAGTCTGGCAAAACAAAGAAAGAAACGAAAGTACGTAAATGCTTATTTATGTGGATATTATAGTGACACTGATATTGGAAGACCTGGTTCTAATTGGGAGATCAACCAATTAAATGTTTCAAAAGTCCTTAATACTTTTAGACAAGTCTCTATACAAGGAGCTCAACTAAGAAAATTTTTGTCTGGTAGTCGGGTCTTATCATTATCGTATATTTTTTTACTTTCTTCTATTGATAATTGTGCCTTATTCAAGCTAGCTCCTCAAGATCAAAAACTGATAATGAAGAGTTTGAACACAAAAGAACATTTGAAGCCTGTTGACGACGAGGTTATGAATGCATGTCAAAAAATACACTATCTTTTGAACGATGATGATATAGACAGAGACGGAGCAGAAGAAGCCGTTGATAAGATCAAATTATCAAGCCTGAACAAAAGTGTAAAGATTGCATTAAAAATCATTTCAAGCATGTTATTTAAATTAGTCGACAATCACAAGTCCAATAATCAAACACAAGGTGAAGCTACCTTAATTATTGAAAATATACGACCATTTTAAACCACTGTATCATTTCCCAACTTGAGGGAGTCCAATACGAATGGTAAGTTCAAACATATGATCCAAGCCAACAGGAATAAAACTTGACATATTTTTAAGGTTGACATACCGGCTAGCTCTGCCTTCAGACGGACAAATCATGATTCCAGATCTGACACTTTTTATTGAGGTAAACTCAACCACCAATTATGAGTTATTCTTTGTTGAAGTCAAAAGAAAAGGCAAATATCAAAACAACAATCTGGAGAACGACTTGGTAAAGTTAGGAAAGGAAATGCATACAGCATTGAATAAATTGATGAAGAAAAGAGTAAGAAATCCTGAAGTTGTCGGGTTATTAATTGAAGGTAATATATGTTGTCAAGTTACTTTTAATATATGACTATTAAAGACTCTACGTAGATACAAAGGCGATAGCCTATAAGATGACATTGAAATACGAGGGGCTATACCAGATGATTGAAATCAGTCAGTTCAATTTCGCCAGAGATAATACTGACGATATTTTACTGATACCAGCCATTATTGAAAAACTCAGTCAGATAAAAGAAATCATTCTGGCCACTATCAGTAATCTGTACCAATGTATCAACGGGGATGAAGAGTTGGTTGATTTAACTTCCTATACCCGTCAAGCATGCAAGACTCCTGTACCAATACCAGTCGAATAAAATATTTTTTTATTTATATCGTTATAGTTTTGGTAGTTTCCCGTTAAAGGGTCTGATGTCTTCTGTGAATTCGAAAAAAATAATGGACATTCATTTTTAACAATATGAGCATCTGAAAGATTGGGCTTCTCATCAAAACTTGCCTCTCTCTCTACTAAAATGAATAGCCACAATATTACGTCACGGTCTGTTACGGTATTAAAAGAAAAAAAAATCGCAATTTTTAATACGTCGGAGGCTTTTAACGATCTAATCATCAACATTGGAAATGGTCTGCCTTCGTCCCGCATTCCAATGGGGTCCTCACATTGTATGGTCTGCCCTCGTCCCGCATCTTTGTAGAGCTTACTGGTAGAGTACTTGTATGGTCTGCCCTCGTCCCGCATCTTGTACTTTGTTTTGTAGACCTGATGACAAATAAATGTCTGCCCTTGTCCCAGATTTATTTGAGAAAGTGGTAGCCTCTCCTTTTTTAAGATAAGTATTCAAAAAAGAACTAAAAGTATCTTTTTTGTAACTAACTCTTTTATATATAGCAGAAAGACATTATTGATTTCCCTTTAAAACATAAGAATACTCAATTGTACTTGTGAAGTTAGATTATGCCCATACTTTGTGCTGCTACTAGAAAGGTATAGAATAAGCCCTACAAATAATTTAGCTGGTTATCTCCCAAGTCCTATTATTATTGATTTTCTTCTAAAGATGCCTTTATCTAGTGTCGTGCAAAATAAATAATATCACGATTCCTTATTTTTACATACACATTTTGTTTTAAAATGCCAACCGTTTATCTTGTTTGTTTTGAAAAAAGGAACTTTGTTGAACAAAAACTGATTGATATTCATAATAAAACTTATGGCAATAAAGTATAATAAAAATGGTAATTGATAGTAAGCAGTTGAAGATACTGATGTAAATACGCACCAAAGCCTAAATAAGCGCTACAAAAAATGTATTTGTCACTGGTACTATCGGCTAGAGGTCCACAGACGGCTGTGATCACCAGTTCGACAGCATGGACTCCTAGTGATAAATAAACGATTGGTGATTAAAAAAAAACAGAGTACCAATGCTCCTTGAATGGCTAGTGCTACATAGCTTATCATCAGTTTGTATAAATTCTAAATAAGTTGGTATAATAATATGAAACATATGCGTCTAAGTTAAGAAAGATACGCGTAGAAAAAAGTCTAAGCTGTGGATCTCAAATGGTTTATTAGTCTGTCTTGTCCCTGTTCCTAAAACGTACCAAGGTTTCCTAAATTGTCCCAGCCAAGTTTTTTATTCATCTCAAATTAATTCAAAATCGTCTCATTAAAAAATTTATCCGTCCCAGCAGAAAAAAAGTACGTCTAAATATTTATTCAAAACCCAGTATCCTTAATGTGACTTGAAGAGTGAGTTCTAATGTAACCTTTGCTATGACAAATTCCATTATTAGTAGTGCTAGATCAGGGGATTCGACAAATCTACCGAGAATTGAGCATACAATTAGTGTTTTAATTGATTTACTTAGTTATTAATGACTCTTAGATATACATTTACTAATAAAAAAATAACCACATGTAAAGTTTAATCGAGATTTACCTTTGATTATGCATTCGCATGTCTTCAAACACCATGAATAGAGGCTCCTCAAGTCACAATGTGACCACATAATGTCAAATTCATTCGTTGAAAAAAAAATAGAAAATAATTTTCAGAAGGCTTACAATTCTGTTTCAAGTATTATGAGTGAATTGACATCTGAAAAGATCGCCAAGGCCCTCAAGGGCGCTGGCCTTTCTAGCAAACAAAGAATCGAGAAAGCAAGTGAAGCTTGGACCAATGATGCCATTTTCTTTCCTAATAAAGACGACTTTTTATTCGACTGGATCTGTTCAGCATTTGCTAAACCTAACATGAAAAAGTAAGTTTTTTGAGAATTTATCGCCAAAAATAGTAATTAACACTTGAAACTATAGATTGGATGATTGCTGCTTACTCCAACTTCCTTATTGGACTCTATTGATTGATCTTCTTCAACATTATTCAGAGAAAGCTCGCTTAGATCCCAAACGAAGTGTTCCTACTGTTCACACTAATCTTGTATTATCAGTTTCAACACTTTTACAACAATTGGATAAAAACTACCTTGATAGACCTCAGCAACGAATTGAATTTTATACTGTAGCTCACAATTGCTTAAAATTTTTGTTTTCAGATATATTCGCCTTGTCGTATAGACCTGCATTTGAGCATGTTTCAACTTCCGTAGATCAAATTTTAGTTACCATGACAACACAGATTGATTTATGCAACAAAGATAATAATAATGAACAAGAAGAAAATGCATTACGCCAACTTGCTCTTACTGCTCAAGTTCTTTTGAAAAAATATGATTCTCAACTTGTATTAGCTGCAAATCAGAAAAAGGTAATACTGATACTATGTTAAACTACTAGATGCACTAACATTTTGTTTAATATTAGATTTTCTCATCTATTGTGGATAAATCACTCGTTAAATTCTTGGGTGTTCGTCGAAGAATCAACCTTCTCAGTAGCGCGAAAGATACAGCAGATATTTCTCAGATTATTACAGATATTATTTGTCATGCGCTTTTCCATGCAGATACTGTATTAGAGTATACTTCTGTATTAAAAGATGTCAACGCCGCTGATAATACAACATCTGGAAATGTCAAACAAACTAACTATGTCGTTAAGCTTTTTGAAACTCTTGAAAGTATGGTTAATAATACCAAAGACTCAGAGCAAATGTTGGATGGTAAGGATGAATATATATATAATATGAAGGGATTTTTATTTATGCATAATATTTATTAGCTGTGGATATTACACCTACATTATTTTCAGCATTTCTTGATGCTTTCAGACAAAAGCGTAACACAAGTACTAGTGCAATGCAGGATATTAGTAGAATGGCAGAATTCGGCATTTTCGTTTATTTATTGAAGATTCTCTCCAATATAAAAGAGAGTAATGTATCCGTTTATTTGGGATCATTATGTCGATTATTGAAGGAGTTTTTGCAATGGAATGTCTACAGTGCTCGTAATGATGATATTGCAAAATCACAACAAGTTGTATTGAATGAAATTGCTGATGAAATTGTTAACTATCTTGCTGATACAAAGCGTAAGTTACTAGCTTTTTTGTGATTAAAAGTTAGATATTGACTTGAATTTATAGGTTACGATCAAGCACTCGTGCTAGATGTAGCTGATACACTTCTTCAAATCGATCTTTCATTGATTGAAAGCCGTATTCAAATTTTATGGCCCTCTATGTTGAATGTAAGTGAAGAAAATGTATGTATACTTGATTCAATTATATTAAATGTCTTATTTTAAAGCCTGAAACCAATGCTTATGAATCTTGTTTGAAGTTTGCTAAATCAGTTTTAAATACTTATTCAGCCTCCAGACAGATTGATATATTCATTGCTGATATTATTAAAAATATTGGTCAAATTGAAACAGATAATGTATATACATTGTTGACGAAGCCTATGTTTACTAGAGATTTTTTGAGCGAGTAAGTTTGGTTGATACGGAACAAGAAATAAATGTTGACAGTTTGTGATAGATTTAGCTCCTTGGTTACAAAAGCAATGCCTGCTGCTCAAGCTTTAGGTATTTTCAGTGATTTACAACTTGCTTTAATATCTAATGTATACAAGCCAAAAGATAAACCTGCTTCCAAAAAGCAAAAGAAAATTACCCATGTTTCTACAAAATCTGAAGCTTTTTTGATTACAATCTATTTTGTCGAATTTACAAACGCTTTGAGATTAAATCAACATCAATTGAGAACATTTGAATCATCTGTCATGGAAACATTTGATAGTTTCGTCAAACCTAGTATCAATGCTTGGATGAACACTAAAGAAAATGTCGAAACTACAATTTTACCCGCTATGCGAATTCATTCAACTTTGTATACTACATTTTTTGAATCATATACTTCTAAAATTAATGAAAATGATCAACAATGGTTAGCAAATTCTTATTTGAAAATATTCAACGAAAACATAAAATTAAATACTTTGGGATCTCGAATTGCTGCAGTAACTTGTGTAAGTTTAGATTAAGTTAAAATTTAATAATATGGTACTAATAACATAGAATTAGGCTAATAATATGCTTCAACATGTTTACTATGCTGCTCTTTTGCAAAATACTTCAACTGAACAAACAAGTGGCCTTGTCAATACTGTTGTTGATTTTGTTACACAATCAGAAAAGAAAAATGTATGGTTTAACAATACTGAATGGAATGGTTCAATTCTTGACCTCAATACCCAAGAAACTGTAAGACTTGCTTGTTGGAAGTTGATTTCTGATGAATGGTTTGAGTCTATAGCGTAAGTATTTAATCAATCGATATGGATACAGAAATATTAATACTTTTTCAATATGATTTAGTCGTTTTGTTGATAGCTCAAGATCAGAAAAAATCGCTAATATCATCTTTAAATCATTAACAAATGATTCAAATATCGAGACCTCAGTTTCTGCTCAAAATTTAAGTAAAACTCTTCTCAGATCTGCCAATTTCTATGAAGCTAAATGCTTCAAAGGTATGTTAACATGTTAAATTTTGAGATGGTGTCAATAACCTTTCTAAAATAGATTGCAGTATCAGTACTATTTTGGATACAATTGTTCAATTTTTCAAAACTAAGCTCTTAAAAACAACTTCGGGCGAGTTATCTACTATAGCAGCCAAAATGATTTCTACCACTGACCTTGGTAAATCTATTGCAATTGATCAAAAACATATGGAAAAATTGTCCAAGGCTGTTCAAATCAAGGAAGATTCCATGGATCAAGATATCAGTGCTGTCAGTACTGAAAATATGAACAAAATCAGCACATTATTAAAACTTCTTTTGCTTTTCCCTAACGAGTATTTTGAAAAGAATGAACGTCCTCAAACTTTATATCTTGCAACTTTGGTTGATATTTGGTCTGTTACTTGCGCCGATGCAGAGCCATTAACTCGCATGAAGGTATCTTTGATGTGTAGAACACTTCATATAAGATTTATTGGATATTTCAGTGTCAACAGCATTTTGGTAGGTTTTTATAATCAACATGGTTTTGTACCATATTTAATAATGCTTTTTATAGGGTCTTGACTCAAATATGTTGGATTGGTTTGTCATGTCTTATCAAAGCTGGAACTCCAACAACTCTGAAGAGTCAATCAATGTATTAAGCTCTCTTGAAAGTGTCACCAATGAGCTTGATTTGAACATTTTGCGTAAAATCATCTTGAGTGTTGGTGCAAAGATTCCTGAAGAACATTCAGTCAATTACTTTAAAGATACTTTGAATCGTCGTGTAGAAGATTTGGGACAAAGCCCAGTATTAGCAAAGCTGATTAACCTTTTACGAGCCATTAATTTGGCTTTGGGTAGTAGAAAGGCAGCTGATATTGATCTTTCTAATGTTGTTTATGCAGTTGATGCTGTATCTAAAGTTAGTAAATATATCATTACCTCATTGACAAGAGCAAAGACCACCATTGCCACTATATTGGATCAAGTAAAAAGTAATCCCGAGCAAGCACCTGAAATCATTCAAAACAAGGCAGTTATCTTTGATAATATTAAACGTATTTTTCATTTAACTCGCTTATTACAAGAATATGCTCGTATTGTTGGACCAACTGTCGATGAAGGTAAGAACTGGAAATGTAAATTGTTTATAAAATATCAAATTAACTTTTATATCTTTAGCTATCAAAGCAGAGGAAATCTCAAAGACTTTAATTGCTTTAGCATCACCATTTATTCAATTTTTACAATCTGCTCTTCTCTCTGGGAAAGCTCAAAATGATATTGTATTGAATATGACAACTGAATTTATCGCTGCATTCTGTTCAATTTTATCGAGATATCAACAAGTGGACGCTACAAAACGTGTACTTGCCGCTATTTGGTTTGTCTATTCTTTAGTTTATAAAACTGGTATTTATTATTTATGCGAATTAATTAACCTAAATTACCAACACATTGTTATTTTGTAGGTGATAAAGAATCCCTTAGTGTTCTTTCTAATGCATTTGCTTCATGGATTCAATCCTTGTCAAAGGAACAATATGCAATCGTTCTTCAAAGTTTTGTTGAGCAAGCTGAAGAAGAAGCTGCCAAGCGCCAAGATGTGAGCAAAGAGCAACATCATTTGGTGTTCTTGTCTTTGTTTTCTCTTTTATTGAGCAACTGTGTTGATAGTATGTATATATATATATATATATATATATGTGTGTATATGTTATTTGTTTTTTCTCAGGCAGCTCATCTATGTTTTATTTTCTAGGTGAAAAGAGTCGCTTAAGAAAGCAAATTCCTACATTTGTATTGAAAATGTCTCTTATCGCAGGCAAAACTACATCCCTCAAATATTTGCAACAAATGTTGAAGATGCTTATTCAATTAACTGGGGATCAGGTATTGTTTAGATCTCTTGATGCTTCTGCTTATCTAATACCTTTCCTTGTTAGTCATATCATTTCAGTGATTATGATGCTTCTATAATTTTGTCTTGTCTTTTACAAGTAGCACATCCTACTGCACCAGAAAGATTCAGAGGTCAAATGAGCCACGACATTGCTCAATCTATCTTTTCAGATATCTGCTCTGTTCTTTCAAATCTAGTCAGTCATCACAAAGATCAAGTTGTATATATGATGCCTCCTTTTATTGCATTTGTTCAATCTTTATTGCACTGCTTCAAGTCAACACATGTTTCTCTTGTTAGTGGCACAAACACACTTAGCAATAGAAAGCGTAAGCATACCAACAACAATGAAGTCAAAGAAAACAGCAAGCAATACACTGGACGCACAATTCCTTTAATATATGAATTCACACCTTTAGATGATACTTCAGCTCAACGATTTGCTCGTATTTTAACAACGATACCACAAAAACAACACACACAACAAAAGAACGCAAAGAGTGCACAATCTTTGCAAAAGATTATTGCTAAACATACACCTTCCATTTTGATTGAATATTTCACTGTGCAATCTAACCCAACAATGAGTGTGGTGAACCCTAGTACAAAATCTATCTTGACACATGCCCTGTATGATATTTTAGATATGTGTTCAGAATCAGATCGTACCTTTATTTTGAATTGCTTGGATAACCCAGGCAAAGCTTTATTCAAGAGCTTTTACACTAACTGGAAGGATAATCACAAATATACTGGTCAATAGAAACTGTTTAAAAATAAAAATGTTTCAAAATATGTGTATATTAGAATATATATTACAAATATCTGCTAATAGGATAACTCTTAAGAAGCTGCCTATGCCGTCAATTTTTTAAAAACACTCTTACTTGAGCATTGTTTATATAAGCCATTGTTGATAAAATAAATGCAATAATGCATTATATTACCAATAAATATACTCTGTTTGACCGTATGTTTGCCTATTTACCTGATATAAAACTTATTGATTGATTATGTATACGTTATGAAGGATTTTTCTCATTTATTTATATTTTTGGTACATTTTACACGGTGAATCCAAAGAATTGTTACTGAATTTTTAGCGAACAGTTTAATACATTTTTGAATTACAATATATTAAAAATCTCTATTAATTAAAATAGTTCACTTTCGTAAAATCCCAAAATGGTAGTAAAAGTTATTTATTTTACGGTCACAAAAGAAGTCTTTAAATGTGCATAGAACATATACAAAAACTTATGCAACAATTGTAGTATATACTGAAATTTTATCAAATAATAATTAAAATATTTATAACATTTAAAATATATTGTATTTTGTTTTAAACAATAATATCAACACTATTTCTATAAAACCACACAATATAAGTATATCATAATATATATATATATTTTAATTATTTGATATTACGTTTTTCACAAAACCCGCAGGGCGAGGAAGCCATCCCCGTAGTGCAAGTCAAGCTTTTAACCGGAACGCAGTGTAGGTGCAAAAAGCTTAACGGAACGAGAGGGGAGGTAAGCAGCCTCGTTGTTTTTAAATTTTGTACATACTTTTTTTGTTTTGTATCTAAGTTAAGTGCCCAAAAAAAAAAAAAAAAACGATCAAAAACTAATCTTCAAATTCGAAACAAATCGCATAGTAAGTTGGGATACATAAAACATCGAGTACTTTTTATTTTGCATCAAATGAATGTTTCCCATAAATTTTACGGTAAAATCAAGATGAAATTTTAAATGTTTTTCAGGACAAAATATCGAAAAATTGGCAAATTAAAGTAAAACTACATATTATCTCTTTTTTTTTTTTTTTTAATTATGAATACTAAATGAATGATTAAGCTGTTAATAGGATATTATTATTTACTTCTTCCCGAACAAACCACCGCTCTTTGAAGCAGTAGACAAAGTATCGGTATCAACCAAAGTAACCTTGACATGTATTTCTCCAGTTCCTTCTGGTGACAAAGGTAACCAACCATCAAAAGGTTGACCAGGCTTGACATAGTTTGAAACGTTAAACTGGTTTTCTCCAATATCAACATCAGTGATAGTGTTATGATCCTTAACCTTGAAATCTAAGATGCCATTTGATTCAACCTTGGTAGTAAATGATTCATTCCAATCAGGTATCAACGTCTTTTTAATGTGTCGAGTCTTGTAGACAACCTTGTTACCAACACGAACACGACAATAAGGGTCACTAGTACCTCCACGATCCATTGCTTTCAAATTTCTAGCTTCAATCAAGCTGACTTGAACAGCGTATCCATCATCAGTCATAGATCTACGTGGTTGAGTAGCGGAATTACTAGGAGATGTTGAAATGTTAGAGCTATTTTCAACGACAGGAGCGGCAGAAGCAGCGACAACAGGGCTAGCAACCCCACGATCTAGTGGAGCAACATCATTCTCATCAATTGTGGGAGATTTCTTTCCAATTTTTCCAATACCACGAATACCACTACCTAAAGCAGAAACACCTGAACCGAAAGCTTTACCACCAGCACCTAAAACCTTGCCACCAGCACCGAAGCCAGCACCTACGACATCTTTACCAGCACCAAGAGCATTACCAGGAGCAGATGTAAAGACACGAGTAGTAGCAGAGAAAAGATTGGTTTGAGAACGCTTACGAGCAACTAATTCAGGTCTCCAAGTCAAACGAAGAGTAACAGATCCTCCTTGATCAATAGCAAATTCTTTGGTAGTTGTAACAAATGTCTCGACTTCATCACCAGTGAAAGTAATCTTACATTCACCAAGTTTGGTATCCTTACCAATTTGGTCCCAATCAAAGATTTTGGCAATAATAGGAGTGTAAATACGATTGACGATAGGGACAGTGAAGGTTTCATCCTTGTTGAATACAGGGTTAAGAGTCTTTTTGTACGTTTCGGTCTTGTATACACGTTGCTCATCAACGTAGAAACGAATGAAGGGATCACTGGTACCATTACGATCAGCAGCGACCAAATTATTAGCTTTGACAACAACAACTGTCAAATTGCCTTGGTTTTCAAGACTTTCAGCAGGATCTAATTTGAACTTGATAACAGGAATGAAAGAGAAACTAAGGCGAATCTTGCCTCCAGCAGAATCCAAAAGGGGGATTTCTTCAATTACAGGCTCAGTAACAGATTCGTCTTCAGATGCCTTAACCAAACGTTCAACAATTTTGCGAACTTCAAGAGTACAACGACCAAGAGACTTATCATCCTTGTCTCCATCACGAACATTTCTGACACGAACAATCAGTTTGGAAAAGTCCATTTCCTTGACAAATGCTGTACCTGTTTCATTGATTTCTAAACGAGAACCCTTTTGTTCAACAGTACTAAATTGAGGATCATTAGAATCCAACATGAGATCAACAACTGCTTTTGATGACTCATTAAGAGTGACAGAATGCATCTTGACAGCCAATACACCAGATTCATAGGAACTCAAATCAATAAGCTTCTTATCAGCAGAGATAGTTTTATACTTAATCAATTCACCATGGAGATCTTTTTCGGGAAGTTCCTTAGGCTTTTCGATTAATTCAGGTTCGGACATTTCACCACTATCAGCAGAGCCTTCTTCATGTTGATTTTGCTCTTGCTTTTTCTTTTCATCTTCTGTAGCCAAAGCTAATGTAGGGAAGAAAGAAGCAGTGAATTTAATAGTACCACGACCCTTCTTACGATCAAGACTAGTCAAGCTAGCCTCGCGATCAACAGTTTCAGTAGGTTCATAGTAAACTTGACCATCTTCGGTTTTGATTTCCTTCATAATATCCTTCAAAAGCAAGTCTGTAATACCCAAACTCTTATCCTTGGAACTTTCATTGTAATCCATAACTTCAAATACCAAATCTTCACGCTTTGAGTGAACAGGAACATAGAGAACTTGATTCCAAATAGGATTAAGATCATCATCTACGCGTTCAGTTTGGCCACGGTTTTGTATACCAGACATGATACGAACATAGGGATCGGATTTACCGCCAGTCATGGCTTCGACATTCTTGAGATCGTTAGCACCAACAAAGTTGACACGAACAACACCAATAGGAGCACGATAACCACCATGAGTAAGTCCTTCAGTGAATCCAGTCATAGTAATAGGTTTCCATTGCATACTTAAATGAATCTTGCCAGAACCGTTTTTGAGGGTCCACCAATCTTGACCATTAATAAAGACATCCTCTTCAAAGTCTTCCAATTTAGCATCCCAATAACCCAACATTCTTTCATCAAATGAAGAATCAAATACATTTACACGCAGATTAAGTTGAGTCTTGTCTGTAACAAAGAGCTCAACTTGCTTATCCCAACGAGGATTAATACTACGTTTGAATGGGTTAGTGCGAAGTCTTTCAACATCATTGACCTTGACGACAGCATAAGGACTGATATCGCTCTTACTGCCAATAACAGGGATGCTGATTCCACCACTCTTTTGTTGCCCACCCAATTCTTTACATTCATGAACAGTAAAACGCAAGACACCACTGTCTATATAGCAAACAAATGTATAAATAACTTGACAGAAACCTATATAATTAAAACTTACTTGATTCCTCAGGTGGAATAATAACACCATCTTCTTGTTTATCAGCGCTATTAACAGGGAAATAATGGAAATCAACCTTGATTTCACCAGATGGCTTTCCTTTCTTTAATACAGGAAGAGATCTAGAGATTGTGAGTTTAGTATAAGAGTACATATTTGTATTGTAGTGTTCATAAATACATACAACCCTTCAATAAGATTATCCGATTCACCAAGTGATTTCATATCAAAAGTACATGTACCAATAGAAGAATCACTTCTACCAGTATTGCGATCCATTACTTCCATAACAAATGTTTCATTAATGTTATTGATCAATACGAAGAGTGTTTCATCAAACTTGGGGTTCTTGTTATCTTCAATATATTTTGTTCGTCCAACTTCTGCATTATTGGCATTTCCAACGTGAAGAGTGATATAAGGATCAAGAGTACCAAAGAGATCTGAATCTTTAAGACCATTAGCAGAGTGAATCTTGACAATCAATACACCATTAGCAGAATCTATAAAGTAGATGGATTAATAAAAAAAGAGTATAAAATTTAATTAAGAACCTACTCAAATCAGTTGCACCAGACATCATACCAGCAACATCTAATGTAAAAACATTAGGTGCATACATCATAGGTCCAAGAGTAGCATGAACTTGCTCTTGTACAAAAGATTCAAGGCCAGGAATCTATACATGACAAAAAATAAAAATAAGTAATTATGCAATTAATATATGGACAATTATCTACATTGTTGATATCGAAACCAAATGTGTCACCGCCAACAGGTTTAAGAGAATAATCGAAGTGAGGCTTTTCCAGGAAAGAAGCTTCAACAGTTTTGATATGAGGGAATTCGTTAAACATTCTAAATTTGAGACGGAGATGACCAGAGAAAGCAAGATCTTCCAACAAGACAGGCATGCCAGCACCAACAAAACCTTTACCAACACGAATAGTCAATACAATTTTGGGATTAACCTTGGATTGAATATCGCGTTCAGTAAGATCAAGAGTATCATTAGGGATGAATGAAAATTTCCAATCCATACAAACAACATTTGGTTCAGTTTTAGTAAGAGTCTTGATACTCTCAATACGAGGAGCTTTTGTACCCAAAGTAAATGAAGTCAAACGAATAGAATCAAGAAAAGAAGGACAATTATCAACTAAGATTGAATCAGCAATACCAATGATTTGAGCAGATAAAACAGGTTCATAAATCAACCAAAATCTTGACATGAAATGATTAATCCAATCTGCAGACTCAACTTCGGTTTCTAAACGATTAATGGCTAATTCTCTTTGAATATCATCTCTAATATTTCTTCTTAAGCGACGAATAGATGTTTGATAATAAGTAGCTAAAAATGCGCCAACAACTAAACATGCCATCAAACCACCCCCAAAGCGGGTAAGTAACCAAGTAAAAACGACAGCAAACAACATGGCAGCAGCATTGTGATACCATTCACCATAATAAGCTTCTTTTAAAAATTGAGATACTAAATCCTCTTCGTTCTTATTACCAGTACGAGCACCTTTGTACATATTAATGAGAGAATCTAAACCTAATTTAGAGCCCAGTTCTTCAATAGCTTCCTCATCTCCAGGATTAGGAAGTGCAGAGAACGCGTCCCAGCCAACCTTTTTATCAGAAGTAAATGAGCCAGGTGTTTTTTTCTTCTTTGGTTGGTCTTCATTTTGAGATAACTTCTTTATAGGTTTTGATTCAGCAGTAGCGATAGCATTTGCAAGCGTAGTTGAATCATTCGTACCTTGATCATTAGCCATAGAGACATCTGCTTTAAATTTAGGTAAACTTTCAGTTACAACATCTGTCTTCTTTTCAGCCTCAGCTTTTTTATCAGATGGTGATAAGGATTCACTGAAATCATTCACAGTTTTCACTGCTGTTTGAGTCACCTCATTCAAGATACTTGAGTCTTCTTGATTAACGTTATCCATGTTTTGATTAAAGGAGAAGAAGAAGAAGAAAAAGATAGAAAGTTAAAAAACAGACTCATATTCTAACAATTTTTTTTCCTTGTGGTACCTTACAACATTACCTTTTTTAAGGATCTTCCTCAAATTGCTTTATTTATACAGCCCATCGTCATTGCTGTAAAGCATCAAATCATCATTTTATCATTATTTACATTGAGCTAAACTTGAAATGGTTTTAAATAGATCATAAAACTTTTTTTTTTCTCGAAAATTGATAAATTTTATGTCTTGATATACGAACCATTGTTTCAAAAACCAATGTAAGATCTTCTTATTTTGCCTTGCATTAAAGGGAGAACATCCTTAGAATGTTTAAAGTTACAGCGGCGACACAAAGCACAATCTGCTTCTTGCCTTTTCCAACCATGTCTCCTTTAATCATAAATTAAAGAAAGAAATGGACAAAAAAAAAAAAAACTACTAGAGTTATAACCTAAGGAAACAAACGCCCTAAAATATGAAAATAAATCGTACCATTCAGTAAGAAGAGTCTAGTTTAAAAAGTATATCGTGCTAGTGAAATTTAGATGGCAAATGTATTAAATGTTGTACAAGAAAAAAATAACACTGAGCAATCCATGTAAATAACGTAATCAAAATGTATAATGTGTATTTACATAACATGTACATGAAACATCTTCAACAATAAAAAATTGCTTTTAGTATATTAAATTCCCCTTAATCAATGCATATGTTGAAATTACTGCTTTTTAATACAATGTCGTAATAACTGTTCTTTCTAATTCTTACAAAATGACCGAAGATCTATATAAAAAAATACTTGTCAAATTCGGATGTTCCATTTGTACTACCTTTTATATACACAAATCGAATCACTTGCCAAGTGCACCTTTTTCTCAAAAAACAGTGTGCCACCTAGCAGTTTTAAGCTGTGTCCAAAAGAAAAAAGACATTTTTACTTTTCAAAGAGTTGTTTATGTTCTTTGATTGATGGCTATTCAAGATAAAATATTATCAAACTACTCCCTGGCTTGTGAAGTTATGCTACTAACTTTTTATTTAATACCTAATTTACGTAAAATATTGCTTTTCACTTGTTATTATTCGTGTATTGCTATTTTTTTTTTTTTTTTTTTTTTGGTGCTACCTTCTTTTATGCATTATTTACAAAAAACAAATACAAGGCCAACAGGGCCTAAATTATTACATTGTCTATTTACACAAATAGTATGCAGCAGAAGAGGGCGTTTCTCACCGTTGAGTTACAGGAATACTCACACGATAAAATACTAAACCTGCTGAAATAAAATCCCGATCAATTATGGTAAACACATTATACCGAAAACCAAATTAGAAGGGCTATTCTATTATAAAGCAGTACTTGATCAATATGTATACATAACCAATGTATGGATACAAGACAGAAAGTATACATGTCAGATAAAGTAAAGTACTTTAAGCGCCCAACAATGAATAGTTTTAATTGTTAATGAGTGTCTGATTTTGCATGGATTCTGTTATGCAATATCCAAACTTACCAAAAAAAAAAAAAAAAAAAAAAAGAAGGGTAGGCTTTGGATCCGAATCGTCTACAATAACTCATAGAAGCTGGTATTTCATATCATGACGCTTGAACTGCGCTATCGCCTTTATATAAACTTTGAGGTTAATTGAACCAGTGTGCATGTAATGATTTGATCCATTACATTCTTACTTAAACCCAATTATTATACAACCAATTCTCAAATTATATAATAAATACCGATAATTCATGCAGACTAAATGAACCATAGTGAATTTATCTTCTGTTTCTTTCTTCCCCTTATATATTTATAATCCCATTCCAAATAAATATATTTTATTACTCAATTACCATTGATACTTATAATCAATTGTTATATAATCCAATATAATCCAATCATAGGTATTAATCGTATAGTAATAATAACAATTACAATTAGTAATACCAACCTCTCCCTCCAATCATAGAATCAAAGTCAAATTTATAATTACATATTACATACCCGAATTGACAACAACTCCTTGATTTTTTATTACAGTACAGTATATACATTAGTTGTTGCGGTCTTGACTAAGAAAAAGTATCCCAAATGAATATTTTAAAGTACACTTTCCAGAACAGACGTTTCCTGATAAATCTATAGCAAATAAATAGGGTTAACCAAACCAATTTAATAATTTAATGCTGTTTCAAAATTTAATTTAAAATCTCAGGTTTATTCTTTATTATTTAAGACTATTGATATATGTTTTGATAAAAATATTATTATCAGGATAGAAAATATATATGTGCACTGTACATTATAGAACGTCAAAAAGGATCAATAAAAATGATTTTACCAAAGTATTACAGTTTTATAAATTAATTATACATCCATAATCCAGAGGATGTATTTAGACACTGTCATTATTGTAAATATTACTAGATATAATACTATCATAAGGAAATGATATAGATCATGTAGGCATACTTTGGTTTACTATATATATATATATATAACGCCGATTATAGACTGGAACATCGGATGTGCGACCATGATATAGATATTGACATAATACACTGACCTAGCATTGGCTAAAATTGACCTACAATCGACTAGAATAAATTGATCGCCTATATTTAAATGCTAATTTCTTGTGATGAAAGGACAAATCATATTGGAAGATACTCTATCTATTTTTTGCTTCAGCAAAAATATTAGGTTTTCGTTGAGATAATCAAAATAATACTTCCCATTATAGCTTAAAATCTACCATAACTGAATCCCAAAATCTATTTAACAAATTGATCAAAAAACGATTCAAAAAACAAAATTATCGAATGGTATGTGAACTGTAAATTAAGTTGAACTAAAGTATTACATTTAATTTTGCGTAAATTGTGATTAAAATTTTTAAAAGTTTTTTTTTTTTTTTTTTTTTTTTTTTTGAGAATATTTGTTACTTCCTGTAAACTTGCTTTAAAATTAAATAATGGATATAATGCGTTTTTAAACCATCTATCGATCAAGCTATTGTTGAATTTTTTAATTACGTTTTTCGTAGGGAAAACAAGATTTTTGTCTGTTTTTTTTCAAATTTAAAATTTGAGACGAGGGTATACTGGTCGTTTTTGGAGCAAAGCCGAGGATATTCTTTTTTTACGCATTTTTTAGAATATCTCTATGAAAAATTAATAATTTGAAAAAAACTAAACTGAATCAGATAGAACTCAATGAGGGCTAACATGTGAACAGCATATAACTGCTGCTTAGTTTAATGAATGTTCTGAAATCTACTACAAAAAAGGGACAAAAAAGTGTCCAGAATTATTTTATGCTTCAACATGTTATAAAGCGCTAAAAAACAAGTACTTTTTATTATTAGAGAGTATCAGTATAGCTTAATGTTTTTTTTAGAGATGTGTAGGCCCCAAGTTTTTAAAAATTAGCGGTAGATTAGCAGAAAGAATTTGAAATATTAGCACTAAAAAAGTTATACCTACTGCTAAACATAAAGTGTTTTTGGGAGCGTGTTTTTGAATAAAAGTCGAATATTTCAGGTACATAATTATATAATTTTTTCGCGGTGTAATTTAGAGAAAAAGCAAGTTGGGCAGAGATTTAAAGTGAGGCTCAGTTTTAAGGAAAAAGCAGTGAGTGGTATGTATTTTTGAGGTTTTCTTGAGATATCCGATGAATTTAGGAACAGATGGTTCAATTCAGTTAACTTTTACCTATTTAGCAGTGTAGAAGACATATCCTAAAAGAGTACTTAGTATGAGTGCAAGCATGGAAAAAGGAGTTCGCTTTAATATTGAAGATTAGTAAAATTACATTTTTAGATTAGATAATTTCAATATATTTGCATAGTAATCTTAATATCAGTTAATCATATCAGTACAGGCAAATTTAGTGCTCACAATATATTAATCAAGGGAACTATTATATATGCAAGCTACAAACTTTGCAATAATGGCAACAGATGTGCCACTGATAAGTGACCATGTCGCCTAAGAATAGTTTATATATCAGATATTAATTGTTACAGCCTTTGCTTTTAGAAAAATCGTCCTTCAAAAAAATAGTGAAATCTACAGTCGGATCGAGCCATCCTAGCCAAAAATACAGAGCTATCATATATTATGGTGGCCTTAGTTTAATTTACTTGTATTATTATATAAATATTGTTGAAGTTTTTATTTATTTTACTATATCCATAGAGAAATTTACTCAGATAAGATTGGTTGTGTGTATATAAAAAAATGCTTTGCAAAAAGATAAAAAAAAGAAGTTAAAAATGAGGTTGTAAAATGATAATAAAAACTTGAATGTAGGTGTTTATGCAAAGCATTCATGAATATTTGAAATTGGCTTCATGGCCGTCTTTATACGATCAACAACATCGGACACTCGCTTTTTAAAAGCCTCATTTTCAGAATCGACCGCCTACGAGCAATGTTAAAATTTAGCTTAATGTATTTTTACTGTATTGATCACTTACAAATCCAAGTGTATCTACAGTTGCGGCAGTTCCATCCATATTGACTATAATTTTCTTTTCTTTTTCATTTAATTCAACCTCACCAAATTGAGCTTCTAAAAATGAAGCAATATCTAGAAACTCCTTATCCAGTTGCTCAGATTTCTCTAAGGCTTCAGTTTCTTCAGATTTAGGTGATCCATGATTATGTGAGCATGGTTGAGAGCTCGCTAAAAATTAGTTTAGTAAAATAACAATGATTCAGGTAATATTAATAGATACCTTTAACGCTTGCAGGAGAGCTATCAATGGACAATAAAACCGCTAAAACTGAGTCGGCTACCATATCATTCATTGCATTTCCAATCCACTCCAGTGTTACCTGATTTGTACTAGAGTTTAATTTCTTGATATCAATGGTATCAAATACACGGAGCACAGTACCCTCCTGGTTACCAGTACTATCGCTTTCACTTATTTCTGTCTCTGTTATGGTACCAAACATCATTTCAAGATGCCATTTTAAAAGTCCAATACCAGCATTGAAAGGCACTACTTGACGTTGTGTCACTACTGTTGTAATCAAACCTCCTAATTCATTCAAATCTTCAGGGCTCATAATGTTCAATTGGAAATCTTTCACTACAAGAACACCGTTTAAAGGCTGATTTTCTGTAGGATACTTTGCAGCCAGTCTACCAATAGTCTGTTGAATTAAGAGTTAGCAGGTAATAGCCCATTATTAGATCTGTAAATTAGTATATTACCTTGGCCATTTTCTCACCACGGAAATGTAACTTGACGGTATCACAATTCTTTGGTGTATAGATTGTAACATTTTCTTCTTTTTCAGAATATTTACTCTGGAGAGCAGATTTTAAACGATACATGGCGTTTGCTTCACCGTGGACAAGAATCTAATAAACAGATGTTAATAGGTGATTTGCACATTCTATGTTTTACTTACAACATGAGGTGCCTTAACATCATCAATAAATTTACTGTTTTGTGTGAAATCGACATGTGCAGAGAATGATATATAATCCACAGACATTTTTAATGGCACTTTACGACCATCCATAGCTTGAAAATCTGAAGGCTCGTTCATTGCTTGCTATAAAATATTTTCAGATTAAATATGCACATAATTAATCTATTATTACTTACTCTAGCTAATGTATTTTCGACACAATAACCCGTAATTACTAAACCATTCTTCTTATCTGGTGCCCATCGTTCAAATAATTCTCTAGATAAGCCATTCTAACACATATAATTAGGCATATTTATTAAATTTAACAGGAAATTCGTACTTACTTGAAGCATACCGGGACTTGCCATCATAACACAAGGACCTGAATCCTCAAATTGTTCCACATTTTTAAGATTACTGATGTGTTTGAATACAAAGGGATTAGAAATAGCAAATTGTTTACGAATACGAGCGTTCATCATATTAATATATGTTTGATAGACAGCCATACATCTTTTGGCTAAACTGGAAGCGTAGTAAATAGGAATACTATCTAATTCTGGATGTGCCTCCCAATACTCATCCAAAATCAATAATAGCTCTTGAGCACGACCAAGAGCAAAAACGGGCATTAAACAACGTCCTCCACGGCCAACAATATCATGAATAAGAGCTAAAAAAAATTAAAAAAAATTAAAGGTGTGAGTTGGTTATTAGAAGCAAAATGATCAAATATTACATGTAAATCGGCTTTCTTTTGCAATTCTTGGTTCATGGCTTTGTACACCATAAGTACTTTCTGTAATTAAGACATCTACTGCTCCTTCTGGCTTCTCAGCAGCCATCAAATGTCTATCTTCTTCTCTAGAATAATCACCAGTATATAACACCTTAACACCTGCAATTTCAATCAAAAACATGGCAGCACCAAGCACATGACCAGCATTGAAACTAGTAAATTTAATGCCTTCTACTTCTACTTGTTGATGGTAATCAACCGCTTCAATTCGATGAAATGAGTTGAGTAAATCTTCCTCACTATATAATTGATCTTCATCTCCAATATTACTAAATCAAACAAAGATTAGAGGGGTTCCCTAATATCTCAATTGATCTCTTGATAAAATACCTAACACGCAAATAATCACTCAACAACCATTTATAAATAGCTTTTGTAGGATGTGTCATGAAAACACGACCCTTGAATGTGGTCTACAATTGAAGAGTTAATAAAAATACACAACTATTAAAGAGTTTTTCTTACTCTTTCCATAAGATAAGGTACAGAAGCAGCATGATCTACATGAAAGCTAATAATGGATCTGTCAAATCATGTTTTTGTTTAATCAATTTTGTATACATACTGAGTAACTAAAAGCACATCAATGCTTGCAGGATCCATTTCATCAAAAAAAGGCAGAGAAGCTAAACCGTTGTAAGCAGGGTGAATACCAGCATCAAGCTACAGTTTTACAAATAAAAAGAAAATCAATAAACCTTGAGAAACAACATTTTAAAAAATACAGATAATTATCACATATATAAAAAATAAATTTTATTTCGAAAATAGACAAACAAATCTCTAATACACCATATTTTCATCCAATTTACACTGTTATATTCTTGCTATATTCCTTTTCTCTCCCCCTTTCCCATTCCTTTTTTTTTTTTTTTTGTGATAATTATCGATGTAAAATTTTTTTTAAAAAAAAAAACCTACCAAAATTGTTTTTCCTTTGTATTCTAAAAGAATTGAAGATCGTCCAACTTCATTTCCTGAACCAAGTGGTGTAATCTTTAAAAGATCATTTTCATCTGTGATAGGAACTTCTAGTTCTGCTTTACGTTTGATACCAGCCATTTTGTAAAAATACGGACAAGAGTAAAGAATGAATATTTCCCGTCTCCGCGATTCATATTTTAATACAATTAGTCTATAGCTCACCCAACAAATGTTGTGTATGGAGTTCTCCTTTCAGACGTCTACCATATAAAGTGACGTCGTGTGAGCTATCGTATTCAAATGATCCTCCTCCCCTCCCCCCCTTTTTTATGAGTATAAAAGCTAATTTACTCGGCCCCCTTCCTAAACACTTGTTTTCTTTATCAAATAAATAATCAAATATGAGTCGACAATCAAGTACGAGTAGTACTAGTTATACTCCTACCGCATCAACTCCATTATTAAATGATGCCCCTAAAATTCGCGGTGTACATCGAGTTCCAACATTTTTCAAGTCTTCAATTCCAAATCGTCGATCTCTGTTAAATGCTTTTGTTGGAATGGCGGTCCACATGTTGTTTGAATTGGTTTTACCTATTGTTTTGTATTATGTCTTGCGTAGTTTTGTGTCTCCATTATTAGCTTTATTGCTTGCAGGTGTACCAACTGCAATTGCTGTTGTTGTCAAGGGCTATAAAGAGCGCAAGGTTGATATGATGGGCGTTTTAATGTTGATGGGGTTTGTTGTTTCTGCTATTTTGGCGTTTGTTCAATCTGATCCCAAACTATATCTTTTACGAGAATCAGCAATGACATTGGCTATGGGTACCATGTTAATCTTAACATTGTTTCCACTTCGTTGGCGTTATCATATGCTACGTCCGTTTATGTTTTATGTTGCTAGACAAATTGCAATATCTAGTAATGTCTTGATGAATGCTAATACCGTGCGTGAACATTGGGATTGGTTTTGGGATTATTACTCAACTTTTCGTTATTTCTTACGAGCATTGACAGGCATTTGGGGTCTTGGTTTAGTCAGTGAATTTTTAGTTCGTGTAGCACTCATTAATTCGTTGGATGAGGTGGATGATGTTGTTTATTATTCAAATATTTATATGTTTATAGTTATGATTGTTTTGGGTACATTGACTGTTGTCAGTGCTTTATTATTAAGGCACTATTTTAATATTGAACAAAATCGTATCAAAGTTGCTGAGCGCAGATCAGAAATTGAAAGTATCATTGCTCGTGCTGCTGCAGAACAACAACAACAACAAAAGAAGAAACAACAACAGGAGCAGCAGCAAAGTATTCCCCGGTAATTTGTTGCCATGGTAACATTTTATACCCCTGAATTTCTGATTTTTCTTATCCTGATCGTCTATGTTGGTCTTTTTTCTTCTCTCAATGCCATAATAAATTATTTTCTTTATACCCTTTATGATTTTCGACTTTAATTGACCTTTAAATGTTGCGTCAAAGTAGAAGCAATGGCTTAATCATCCAATCAAGGTGTATAAGCACACCTGAAAGCCAGTCCCCGGTGTTTTGCTTCAAAGATTTAGGATGAAAAAAATTATTTTAGTCTCCCTCTCTTGTTTTTAGTACAGAAATTAATCATTGAAAATGCCTCCCAAGAATAAGCAAACCAAAAGCGAAAAGGCCAAGAAGGAAAAGGCCAACGAGGATAAGACTTTTGGTATGAAAAACAAGAACAAATCTGCCAAGGTCCAACGTTACATCCAACAAGTTAATACTCAAGCCAAGCATAATGCCGAGCAAAGACTTGGTGGCCCAGTAAGTCTTTCATTTTGAAAACCAATTTTAGTTATTAAATTTTGCAATTATTCTAGTCCAAAGCCGAAGCTCTTGCTGAAAAGAAGGCTCTCGAGCAAAAGAAGAGAGCAGAATTTGCTGCTCTTTTCAACCCTGTTCAAGCTCCACAAAAAGTTCCTTTTGGTACAGATCCCAAAACTGTTCTCTGTATGTACTTCAAGCAAGGCCAATGTGATAGAGGCGCTAAATGTAAATTCTCTCACGATTTGAATGTTGGTCGTAAGGTTGAGAAGAAGGATTTATATACTGACAACAGAGCTGAGGGTAAGTTTTTTGATTCCAAATTATCAATTTGTTCTAACATAAATGGATTACACGCGTTTAGATACTATGGAAACTTGGGATCAAAAGAAGCTTGAAGAAGTTGTTGAAAGTAAATCTCAAAAGCAGCCTCCTACTGATATTGTGTGCAAATTCTTCTTGGAGGCTATTGAATCTAGCAAATACGGTTGGTTCTGGGAATGTCCTAATGGTGGCGCTACCTGTAAATACAGACATGCTCTTCCTCCTGGTTTCGTTCTTAAATCAAAGAACAACAAGGCTGATGAAAAGGAAGAGATTTCTCTTGAGGAATTTTTGGAGAGCGAGGTAAATTATTTTGTGATTTGATTAAACAAAAAGGAAACAAATATTGACATAATTCAAAATTTAGCGTCATAAACTTGGTGCCAACCAAACACCTGTCACCCTTGAATCTTTCACATTATGGAAAAAGACTCGTCTTGATAAGAAGGAGGCCGAGGATTCTGTTGCTCGTAAGGCAAAGGAGAACCGTGTCAAGGCAGGTAGATCTCAAGGAATGTCGGGTAGAGATTTGTTCGATTTCAACCCTAATCTTGCACAAGATTATGATGATGAGGAAGATGCTATTGACTTCGCTGCATTCGACCGTGCAGAAACTGAAAAGGAGCGTGAGCGTTTAGAAAACGAAAAGTTTTTGGCTTCAAATACTGCCAATATGTCTCTGCAGGATGGAACTACTGTTACCGCAGAGTAATAAAAATTATATATATATACACAATACATACAAAATCAAATAAATTTCATAATGATTTCATGAAAAAAAAAACATTGGACGTATTTTTAATCTACGCATAATTGTATTACTTATTATTGTGAACTTTTTCGTTGATAATTGGTACGGTAAAAATTCTTGAAAGGATTGGTTTTTGGTTATAGTTTAATAAAAAAAAAAAAAAAAAAAAAAAAAAAAACGCTTTTGAAAATTGTGTTCACATTATAGTTTTTGGCAGCTTTTTGGGTTCAAAGCTATGCGAAAGTGATATTGACGATCATGCGCAGTTTTGAGGCATGAATATATGAAATTTTATGGTTGATATAAACATAATTTTCTTTGTTTGAACCGATTATTGTTTAAATACTTTTCCTCAAAAATGCAATAAACAAAAATTCATGTAATCAGAAAGCCTGCTTTTTCGACGAAAAATTGGCAACTCTTATTAAAATTCATTGAGACAAAAAATGCATAATTGCAAACTTTCATTACATCGCCAGAAATCGTTTATACTTTCCTTAATGGTTTAAAAGTTCGTAGTAGAAATTCCAGCATGGCCATATTTAGTCTCAGATTTCCAATTTTTCACTATCTAAAAGATTAGTAAACGTTTGAAAGTACTCATAAAACTAACAAAACGCAATATCATGTTAAACAATATATAAAATACATTATTGTAATTTTTGCTTCTGTAATTTTAATAAGAAAAATACTGTTTTTATTCATTTTTCTGAAGGATGCTATGTCATATTTAATGTTGGTAAAAGAAATATGTGAATCTATTTTTGCAGGCTCAGAAGATAAATCAGTAAAAGCTGTATATCCTATGTGTATATCACACACAAAACTATAAATATTGAGCCTATAAAATGGCTGAAACTAGTTTTTCATTATAAATACGTGGATTAACACAGAGATAAACTTGATATTGCGTTCCTGCAGCCATACTAGTATTATCTTTATCACTTCAAATGTTCAATTTATTGTAACTATGTACTAGATATAAAGCCTTGCCAATAATTTAAAAGCACAATATCTTTCGTGTAATTTATTTAACACTTGACGATATAAAACTGGTGTACAACTGTCCAAATCTTTGCTTCCTAGCTTAAAAATTAAATTTCCAAAATAAGCCTAAATGACATACCCTTTTCGAAACTGCATGAATAACCTACTTATAAAGACAAGATAAAATAAACATTGCGCTTTTAATTTAACCTTTGATTCTTTGTGTGGTATTAAATTGTAGTTTTATGATGATGAAGCATTCTTTTGACTGAAGAAATAAATATTTTAAAATACATTTAAGTTAAATATTGTTAATATATCTACTTCTTAAGTAAGGTGGCACCATGCGTCAAATTCATTTATCTATGCGTTGCACGTGACTCTATAAAGGAAAGTATATAATGCACACCTTACGCGACTTGGAAGAGCTTCTATTTTTTTCTTCTTGTTGAAATTTACTAGAAAATGACCCAAACTGCTCCCGCTCCTTCTCTTGATTTTAGCATCAATGCTGATCAAGTTGAGAAAATTACTTCTGACATCATTGCTGAAGAACTCGCTGCTAACGATCTCGTTGCCTCATTGAAACCTGAGGAACAAACTTATGAAAACATTGTTGTTCGTTTAGCTCGTATTGAAAATGAATTATCTGGTATAGATAATAAAAAGTGCTTAATTTTCACAATTTAATAATCTCGATTGATATTAGGCAAAGCTCAGTTGGTTAGTTCTTTGAGTCAAATCTCTCCTGATGCTGCTGTTCGTGAAGCTTCCGTCGCTGCCGAGACAAAATATGATCAATTCAGTATCGATCAAAGTATGCGTCATGATATCTATTCTGTAATTACTAGTTACATCGCAAAGACTGATTTAGATAGCTTGGATGCTGAAGACGCTCGTCTTTTGCGTAAAATGGAACGTAGTTTCCGTCGCAATGGTCTTCATTTGTCTGAGGAAAAACGCAATGAATTTAAGGAGCTTCGTAAGAGGTTAAGTGAAGTTTGTATCGAATTCAATAAGAACTGGGCTCGTGAAAGTAGCAGTAAGTTTACAAATATCGCATTTTATTTTATTTGATCAATCCCCTGAATTTTGTTATTTCAACAGCTGTTAAGTTTACCAAGGTAAAAAGCATATAGTTATTCCAAACAATAGAAAGAATCGAACCTCTAAATAATAAATTACGATAAATAGGAAGAGTTGGAAGGTCTTGATGATGACTTTTTAGGCAGGTTATGGATACATTTTATCCGAAAAGATTGAATTCTCACGCCGTTACAATAGATGGTTTGAAAACTGAAGAAGAAAATGGTGTTACCAAATATATTTTGACAATGAAGTAAGAATATCAACTTGTATTGGTTAAAACGTTAGTTTTTAACACTTCTTGTTTAATATAGGTATCCTGGTAAGTGGCTGGAACATTTGCATGATATTGCTCTGAACAGTAATTTTCTTATTTTTCCTTATTTCATCGCCGTTTAGATGTTCGTCCTGGTATGTTTTAATATAAATTTTAAATTTACTTTACGAGTATTAACTTGATATAGTTCTCAAATTATGTAAGAACGAAAACACTCGTAAGATTCATGCTACTGCGTATGAATCTCGTAACAAGGAGAACATTCCTTTGCTTGAGGAGGTAAATCAAATTGTAAATAAAACAATGCAAACTTATGTACTGATTTCTTCATTATAAAGGCCGTCAAGCTTCGCCGCCAAGCTGCCAAGGTAATTGACGCTTTAATCATCCAACATCATTGTAGAATACTAGCCTAACTCATCACTCAACATAGATTCTGGGCTATAAATCTCATGCTGATTATGTTCTTGAAGTTAAGATGGCCAAGACTGTCAATGCCGTTGATAAAGTAAGCAATTTTTACACATTCACTATTTTTAAACTAGCAATATTCATGTCTTCTCAGTTTTTGAAGGATTTGGCCGAAAGACTGCATGAGCCTGGGTTGAAGGAAATCGAAGAACTTAAAGAGATTAAAAAGGTAGCTGAAAAGAAAACGTATTTTTATCATCTTTACTAATATATTGCGTTTTGTCTGTAGACTGAAAAAGGTACAAAATTAAGATTTCAATATAAATTTTGATTAGAACT
The DNA here is from genome assembly GCA_016758945.1 of Mucor plumbeus. Taxonomy (NCBI): domain Eukaryota; kingdom Fungi; phylum Mucoromycota; class Mucoromycetes; order Mucorales; family Mucoraceae; genus Mucor; species Mucor plumbeus. Next base: position 45,773 of record JAEPRC010000262.1, read on the forward strand.
TATAAAAACTTTGAATAGCTTCCCGAGGAGAAAAGTTTGACGGTAGTTTCAACGCTTGGGATTCCAGCTATTATCAACGTATTCTTCTTGAAAATGAATACTCTGTTGATCAAGAGGAAATCAAAAAATTCTTTAGTTTGGAAACTACTATTCAAAGTAGGTAACTTGTATCCATGTCAATTAACTTATTTCAACTAATTGCTATTTTTTCATAGAAATGTTGGATATCTACGAAAAAGTTTTAGGCCTCAAGTTTGTCAAGGTACCTGCTGATAAGGCTGTTGTCTGGCACCCTGATGTTCAACTTTTCGAATGTTGGGATGCTGTTGAAGATAAAAGTTTCTCTGGTTTCATGTATCTGGATCTGTTCCCTCGTGAAAACAAATGTAAATATTATATATAGATATTTATATTTATAGCAGACTTTTTGATATTTAAAAACAATTCTTAGATCCTCATGCTGCTTGTTTCCCTCTTCAGCCTTCATACATTGCCCAAGATGGTGAACGTGTTGCTCCTATTGCTGCAATGGTTGCTAATTTCACCAAGCCGTAAGTTTGCAATTGATATTATACACTGTAAATACTCATATGTCTTTTGTAAACAGAACTACCGATAAGCCTTCTTTGTTAAAGCATGATGAAGTCATCACATTGTTCCATGAATTGGTAAATTCAAAGAATGTACGTATAGTATTTTATCATATCTAATCAGACTTATTATAGGGTCATGTTATGCACCATTTGTGCTCTCGCACAAAGTATGCCAGATTTCATGGCACTTCTGTTGAAGGTGATTTTGTAGAAGCTCCTTCTCAAATGCTTGAAAACTGGTGTTACGATCCCAAATCTCTTAAGTATCTTACCTCTCACTTCAAGACTGGTGAACCTATCTCTGATGAAATCATTGATCGTATTGTAAAGGCCAAGAATGTCGATGCTGCTATGCTTAACTTGCGTCAACTATTCTTTGGTATCTATGATATGACGATTCATACCTCTGACGATGAGTCACTTGATACTTCCAAAGTTTATAACGACCTTCGTGAAAAGATTTCGCTAATTGCTGCCCCTGAGGGTAGTTTTGGTCAAGCTGCGTTTGGTCATTTAATGGGTGGTTATGATGCTGGTTATTATGGCTATATGTGGTCCAAAGTCTTTTCTAGTGATATGTACTTTAGCAAGTTTGAAAAGGATACTCTCTCTTCCGAGGTTGGCTTTTCATACAGAAAGAATATTCTTGAGAAAGGTAGTAGCAAGGATGGTATGGACCTTTTGAAGACTTTCCTTGGAAGAGAGCCTTCTTCTGATGCTTTTATGAGAGAGGACATTGGTATTAGTAACTAATAGGAATAGGTTTCGTTCTTGCAATTATAGTAGAATATCTAAATAAAGTAGTCTTTCGACGATGAGACATCATTTTGCCCATTTCTGAATCAAATTCATTAATTTGCTCTAACCTTACAAAATTTTCTATTGCTTTTGGATGTAGTTAACCAATTTTATATACATGATTCATAAACTGTGGCATCTGAGCTACATCTGTACATTCATTTCATGAAAATGAATCAACGGTTACTTCAAGAATATCATTTAAAAATGTATTTTCCTGAGAATTGTGCACGTAAAATTGAATACAAAAACATGCTTACACCCTCCATGTTGTTAAGTATTGTATAGTGATTTGCTGTAGGTTTTTCTTTTGCGACTATTTACATATCTTTTAAACAAGAATAAAGTTTTTAATTTTTAATAATATTAGGAAAGTATATTTTTACATTTGTTTGTTTTATTTCAAGCTTTACAAATTATTTAGGGCTAGCTAAAGCACCCATAGGATCATATGCAGGCAGAACAACGGCCTTTTCATTTAATAAATCAACCAGATTCTTGGGAACAGCACGCTTTTCAAGTACTACTTGATACACAAATTCAGAGAACCATTCATCAGTCATGATCCAGAAACCCTTTTCACCAGAAGTGTCAGACCAGCTGTTCTCAACTCTCCAACGAATAGGTTTATCGTCTTTACCAAGATGAACGCCAGTGAATACCATAGCATGAGTCATTGCACTTTCACCATAAAGCAGACGTTGAGCCTTGGACAAATTGAATTCGACATTAAAGGTTAATTTATAGTCGAATACCTTTGTATCCATTGATCCAACACTGCCATTGCTAAATTGCCCTGTTATTAAATGAATTAGTTATCATGGAAATACTGTATAGATGTTTGTAAAAATTTTGCTTACCAACATCACAGCCAAACCAAACAGGGCTGCCAGATTTAAGAACATCAATAGCAAGTTTCTTAATAGTAGCTATGGTAGTATTAACATATTTAATATCGCCTCCACCAACAATATTACCCAAACGGGCTACAGTATATGCACAGGAATAAGGATTACGAGGATCATTGATAAGGGACATAGTCTCAGAAATCTAATAAGAGATTTAGTAAAATATTCGACTACGGTTTACATCATTAAACTTACAGGATATTCTACAATATCCTTCATGAATTTTTTAGGAGTCAAGGCAGGTAATGACACACATTTTCCATTCTTATCCATGATTTCCCAATCAAATTTAGCAGGAGGCTCACCCAAATAAATGACCATAAAGCGGTAGATATCTTGCATCATTTCCTCCTTGATAACTCGGATTGTATTGATGGAGAGACCATCAGATAAAGCCTTACGGATTTGAGCGGCGAATTCTCTCAACTTTACAGTTACAAGCCAGTTGAGCTTACCAGTAGAGCTTGATGCAACCGTTTCCGGGAAAGCACTCTTGGGAACAACACCATATTTTTCAACCAAATTAATAAACATTTGCCATTGACCACCATCACCAACGGGGTCAGTTAAAAGATATTGCACAACACGATCGTTTATATCTTCATGGGCCAAATCAATCATATTTTCAAGGAACCAGTTTGCCTTTTCGAGTTTATCTGTCAAATTTAGTTTTTAGTGTTACGTTTACTTACATATTTGTTCTATAAAGTAGTACTCACCATAGAAGAAAAGGAAATTTTGGCTCAATTCAAAATCATCGTTAAGCTTATATTTACGAATCACGGCTAAGCGGAGAACATTTGTACCTAATAATTGTATAAAATATGTAGCCTTAAGTATATGTGAAAAGCAATTACTATTTATTAGTCATCCTTCTTACCAGCAAAAATCCAACAGCGACCACTTTGCTTTTGATTAGTAGCAGCTCCTTCTACCTCGAGCTTTACGTTGAAAACATGGCGATTATCAATAGCCGCTTTAGGATTGACCATAATTTTATTTGGGTCATTGTTCATTATAGCATTCATGGCCAGTTGATTCTTCTTATCATGCCAAAAATGCTCCGAGAACTTATCGAGAGCACGAGGAGTTAAGCGAGAATAATGTTCCTTGACCTCGTTTTCGTTCAAATCCATGGTAACCATGGCTCTAGACAGATAGTCTTCTTGGCTGTTAGCGAGGGACATGTTATTATTGTTGATAGCTTCTTGTTCTACAACAGCCATCATTTCAGCACGCTTTTCATCAAATGTTTCAACATGTTCTTCTCTCGAATTTTGAGCACCCATTGTAGTATTTTATTTATTAATTGGAGTAAAAGAAAAAAAGAAAAAAAGGATCTGATAATTTGATGATTAGAAAATGCTTTAAATAAACCTTAATCATCACAAGGTTATGACCCCGAAGATGATATTGAATGTCAACGAAACGGGGAATTACGCTTTCACCGTATTTACAGAAACACATAATGTTGCACAAAAAAAAATTAAGAACTACAAACATCTATTGATGATCAGGTATTATATTCTACGTTCGATATATTGTAAACAAGTATGAAATGTCAGAAGAATCTGTGTAAATAATCTTGCCAGAATATTACACTTTTATTCACAATACATCCTTTGGTTGTATTTATACACACTCATTATAACTATTGTGAGGGTTTTACTATTTAAGAATACGATGTAGCTTAATGCATCTACATTGATATACTGTAGCACCATTTATATAATGAGTTCTTGGATGTGAAACGTATAATGTATGTTGACATGACAGACTATACACAAGAAAGCGTGATATATAAAGCAATTAATGATGGTTTCCAAGCGACTTAGCAAGGATTATTCAAATAAAAGCTACTTTTATGGTGTAATTATGTTTATTAATAATAAAAAAGTTTCTTTATAAAATCTATAACACAAAACTGATGGTTTCTTTTCTTAATTAAAAGAATGTATTCAACTAATGTACTTAAGAGGAGAGTCTTATGTCTATTAGTAACAGGATGTATCCCATGCTTAATATGTAGATTATAAACAAGTAAGAAGACACAAGTTTATAAGATGATGGAAATATTAAAAGTAAAACAAGAATTGGTTATTTTATTTATTATCATATTTTTAGAGCATATATATAGAAAAGGATTGTCATTGCGCTACATATTTTAAGGAATAAAAAAGGAAATGAAGTGTGGCGTTAATGATGGTAATTTAAAAGAGGCCGAAGTTTGGTTTGCAACCTTTGATAAATCGATTAAAATGATCAGCAAAAACAAAATTATGTAATAGCTAATGAACTGTGAATTTAGCCAAACTAGCATATTTAATGATTTTGGTACAGCTTTAACTTTTGTATTCATCTAAACAAGATTTAGACAAATGTTTCCTATCAAATTTTATTAAAATGCAACCGAAAATTTAGAGACTTTTTGGAGATATACATCACTTTTTATAAGCATAATTTAAGTTCAAGTAACTTACATACAGTAGTTTGCAACAAAATATCTGTCGACCTTTAGCTATTGATAAACCTTCCAACAACGTTTTTTGTGGAAAGATCGAGATTTTTGTAAATTTTTTTCAGATCTAAAATTTGATGGGTAGATAAAGGTCCATTTCTGAGGCAGACCCGAGGATATTCCGTTTTTTTTTTTTTTTTTTTTTTTTTTTTTTTTTTTTTTTTTGTATTTTTTAGGATATCTACGAAAAATCACTATTTTAAAAAGAACTAGATTTCATTCGACAGAACTCAGCAAGGTTTATGAAATGAATAAAAAATAAATGCTGCTTGATTAAACGAATATGTTATAATCTGCTACAAAAAATATCAAAAAAAGGAAAAAGGTACCCAGATTTTTTCACATTTAGAATATTTTATACAGTGCAATACAAAATCAAGTAAATTCTGTTATTAGGAAGCACTAGCATAACTTGATTTTTTGCGGAGATATGAAGGCTCAAATAGTTTGATTTTAGCTGTGAAGTACCTATAAAAGTCTGAAATATTAGTATTAAAAAAGTTATAGCAGCTGCTAAACATACAGTATTTTTGAACACGTATTCGTGAATAAAAGTCAAATGCATAGATATACAACTTCTTTTTACGATATAGTATAGTGAAAAATAAGTTGAGCAGGGATTTAAAGTGAGATTTATTTTTAAGAAAAAAGCAATGAATTTCATGCGTTTTAAAGGTTTTTATGAGATATCTAATAAACTTAGAAGCAGTTAGCATAATTAGACCATAATATATTTCTTATGTATTATTTAAGGTATATTCTAGAAATTTTTTATAATGAAATAGTTATAAAAAAAAGGGGGACATTCAAGTTTTCTTGATTGAGTTTATCAAGCGCTATAAATAGGGTAACTTGTTATTCTTAAGTAACTAAAAGACTTATGTATTTTCGTATTACCGTACAGAATGTATATGTGTAAATATGTGTTCATTTAGTACACAACTTATATACTGGAGTTTTTAAACTAACATTTTCATAATTAAACCCAATTTGCATTATTTCTGTGTTTGGTAATAACCTAAAATTACCCAAAAACAAATCGACTTCATATATAAGCAAAATGCGCATAAAAAAGTCGCAATATTAACAAGTCTTTGGCTGCACACTTGCAGATGCGCGATAACAATCAAACTAAGTCTATATACAAGCCTGTCTTTCTTTGGAAGTGAACGATGTGAGTAAAGGTCAAAGCAACTCTCCAATTTTTTCTAGCAAGCCAAAGTAAAATGCTTATTTGCTTACGTACGCTCACGCCCCTCCATTATTCTGGTTGCTGGTTATTATACAAGAAATATATCTAATTGTTTGCGACGTGATAATTCAAGTAATTTGAGCTTTAATGCCAACATATGAAGCGAAGAAAACATTTCTCTTCTGTTGTACCTTCCTTTTTCCTTCCATGGTTACTTCTTGTTAATTGAATTAATTTTCAAGATTATTACTATGAAATACACTTGTAGGTATATAAACCAAAATAAAGAACTTACGCCATATGTTAACGATCAAAAATACATGTCTTTTTTGAGCCTTCTTAGTTAATTTTTACAAGCCTAAATGAATTGTACACGATTTGGAATAAATATATTAGTGCAAGTAAGAAGGTGTAATTTAATAAAAGAAACCTGTTTAAATTAAATTACACAATACCTGAAGATAATCTTTATTTAATCGTCTGCCTCAAACGAGCTTTAGTCACACACAAGAAAAGCTCGTATGGATTGAATGAGCTTTTTTTTAAGCTCGTTTGATTTCAACGAACTTCGAAAAAAGCTCGGTAGCGTAAAACTGGCTCGGCTAGTTTTATATGCCTAATGTTTATGTAATGAGTACGATGTTCTTAAGATAGTTTATACTATTAGAAAGAAGTAATTTGGGGTTGACGTTGGTGTTACTAATGTATTTTTTAATATTGCTTTTGGCAATATAGTCAAACCTCAATTTAAGCACAATCGTGGTTTCTTTTAAAAAGTCCCTTATATCGAGGAGCTCCCTTAAATTACATTTAGAACACAGATGAACTTCAATTTAAGAAAGGAATAAAGGCATATTAGATAATCACACCACATCCTTAATTTATGATACAAAAATCTCCTTTGTATCGAGGTTTCGGTTATATTGAGGGTCCTTATATCGAGGTTCCACTGTATATCTAAATACAACTTTATATCACCAAGTCAAAAAATAAATTGTCTATTATGCACGTATGCACGTAGCAGACATCTCACTCAATTAAAGCTTACCTTATACCGTTGTACTTTTTTTTGTCCTATTCACATATTGTACTTACGGAATGAGTATAATTTGTTAATTACAATAATGACATTACTATTATCTTCTTTGTTTTCAATGCAACTTTACCTATTAATATAGTTTAGCTATTAAAATTAATTCGCAAAACATGTAATTGTTGTGAAGTGTTTGCCGCTGTTATACATATGGAAGC